>MU940512.1:0-14846 GCA_036418165.1 Cooperia oncophora
TAGTGAAAAAGTCACATTAAATCGAGATTTGGCACATCATTACATGTTCTACAAAACAATTTCATAAGTGTCGCTCTTTCTAATGCCAGTGGAAATACCTTTTGTTATTCCGACTCTAAGAAATAATCGCCCGTCCCAAGTGAGAGCAACCAAAGTTCCCAATGAGGCTGAGCAGCTGATTTTCGCCAAATCTTCTCTTCCTTCTGAAACGATTCTACGATTCTGACACACGATCAGATTACAAAAATTGTCTAATAAAGCTAAACTGAAATTCACAGAACCTTCACACTCGATCTCCGGAATTTTACTCCAGAAGTCGCCTCCTGGATTGTTCCCTCCAATTCCGACCCTTCTAAAATATGCATGGTAGGCGATCGTAAAGCAGTCACTTTAGCTGTAGACGCTGGGGCGCGTCAGGGGCTGGGTTTGGCACGATGCCAGCTAGTTCTCGACCTACTGCTGAGGCAGGCGAGCGACAACAACTGGCGAAAAAGGGGCTGGCGCCGCGCCGAAGCCTGCTCCTTCCCCCAACTGTTGTCGCTTGCCCGCTTAAACAATACGTGGAGAACGCTGGCGCCGTGCCGAACCAGCCCCTTGACACGCCCCAGCGTCTATAGCGAAAACGACGCCCCAGGGCGAGATAAAATGAATCACAATCCAGCATGTTCCAGGAGTACCTTACCTGTACACATACCCGTCTTTTGACAAGGCAAATAGTAAGTAGCTACGATCACACAGCATGTCGAATCCACCTACTGCTAGCTCTACGAACGTTGTCGTTTCTTCTGGTGGTAGCTGACAAACAGTTTGTATTAGGATAGGAAAAAACAACTCGAAATGTTTAAAATAACAAATCATTGGATTTCAGAAAACAGCACAAAATACCACTTCTGAACACGTTATCTTGAGCCTGTGGTGCTCCTAATTCACTGGACATTGCACCGTTCAAAACTGGAGAAGTTCAAAAATGTTAAGGGAAGAAGAAGGAAGAAAAGAAAAGAGAAAGCAGATTAAACAGCCACAAGGATTCGAACTTTCTTACGTTTCTCGAACTCCTTGTTCTAATGGAATAGATGAGTCCTTCCAAAAGTCCCTGCAGATGACCCCCCTATCTTAGACCTTCTCAGAATTTCATTTCAAATCACGAAGAAACACACACGCGGCCACATTTTCATGCCGTGTAGCGCATATGTCTTTTCCATCTGCGACGACGTACAAACGAACTGGCACTCTTGATCGGGCTCCAAACTGCCCCGGCGAAATTCGTAGCATATTCCCATCCCTTAACGCATGTGCTTATTCCTTTTCAATAGACGCTTTGTTCGAGCAAAAGCCTACCTCCTTGTCGCATTTCCGCACATCAACATCGACAATCCATGGCTCTTCCCAGCGCCAGCCATCTGCTTTCAATTGGACGCCAGACATGTCTCCCGAGCTTGACCCATCCTCATTACTGAACGTCGCGCGATCCGTCGGCAACGTTCTTGATGACCACCCAACTAAAGGATACCACCGCTGTAAAGCATCACATTATCCAGAAGAGTAAAAGCAATGGCCGATGGCAGTCACACCTGATTCGCATAAATTTCTACTCTCCGGCGGATGGTCAAATGAGAATTCAGAACGAACTGGAAAACTCTGCCATTGTGATCCAAAGCGAACGCAGCCTAAAATATGAATCATGCCTCGACTAACGAATACTGAGACGATTCCTCGCAGCAGAACCTATTCCGAAACGCTTCAAAGTGTAGAGAAAGTGAAAACTCTCGCAGTTCATAACAACTTCCAGCAGTAGATGAAAAAAGCCTTACATAAGGTGTAGCAAGAACCTGGCAGACTTTCTGCGGCTCTCCCTCAATGACAACCGGCTCGCCCTTCCATTGAGCCTCAGAGATATGTTCTGAAAACTTATGATTAGCGAGAGAACATCACTATAAATGTTCAGTCTTCTTTTCGCTGCATGATGGGGCGTGTTAGTGAGGCTTTCTTTGCGCGATGCCAGCTCGCTTTCCACTGGCTATTCAAGTAGTTAAACGACAGCAATGTGTAGAAGAAAAACTGATACCAACAATACGATACGGTACTGATGCTCGCGAAGGAAGAGAAAAGAAATTGACTTGGCGCTGCGCCAAACCCGATACCCTCTGACACGCCCCATCTTTTACAGCGAAAAAGGTGGAGTGAGGTAGTCAAAGCCTCAAAATCATCTGCAGTACAATTCGCGTATAGTGTAGATCATCAACAATTCCAGAACAATTCAAATGATGAACTGAATTCAGCCTATTGATTGTGCACAACCACCACCTCTTTTTGAAGGATTCAAAGTCAGTTCCCGTCAAACGATCCCACGTACAAATATTAGATGAGATGCTGGGTGAGGAAGAATGCTGGGAATAGACTCTGGTTATGATGCGGTCATTCGACCTTACCCTTCAGTTCTGATAAGCCAGGAAGATGCCCAGTAACATATCGCTAAGAAAGAAACAGAAAAAAAAATGCTGAGCTTTCATGTCTTAACACTTTTGGAAGGGAGGGTTCAGCAGTCATTCGGTTGTGCTCATACTTTGCGTCAGCGTGCGTCAGCGTAAGGCAGCGTTTTGGCATTTCACGCGTACGTCAGCGCCAGCGACTAGGAAAGTATAGAATCGGTTTGGCATACGCCGGCGCATGCCAGCGTGCGCCAGCACCTATAGTTTTCTAGTCGCTGGCATTGCCGTATAAGTATGAACGCCGCGAAGTATGAACGCAGTTTCAGATTTGCGAGCCAGGAAATCAAGTGTAACCTCATCAGATATGATAACAAGGTATGGACCGATCAGGCTTATTGAAAGAAGGAAATCATTTTGTGGTACGGAAGCTGACAGATGTTGCGGAAGAAAATTCACTCAAGCCTGAACTTGGCCATCTTGACCCCGACCTTCAACAACATGTTAAAGGGTATTCACAAAATTGAGTGAACAACTCAAATGAGCAAACCGAATAGCCGACAATCCAATCCACTCACCTATTTTATTCTCAGCAGTCACTCGATAAGGTATTCCATTCGAGCTCAATAGCCATAGGTACCCATTACCCATGAACGAGCCAATAGCTACTGAAATTGACCAGCGATTACCATTAGGATCAGTAAATACTCCGATACTCTTGTTGCGAAGTCATATTAAAGCAACGCATGATGCCGGAACCATTAGCACTAGAGTATATGCTGAACAGAAGCGACACTGATTCGAGTAACTGCGTGAGCTACCACTCAAAAAATGAAGTCTTAAGTTCATGGACTGGGCTAGTTTCGAATATCGACGTTGTCCCGGACTGTCACTTTTGCGTTCAGACTACGCGATCGCGCAACTGGATCACAGGATCGGATTGCTCGATGGAATCGCGCGATTCGCGAGCTGAAGCGCGTCCCACAGACCTTCTCGCTTAGGCAAAGCGTTCATACTTGTTCGTCTACATGCGTCGCGCTAGCTGCGCTACAGCGCCGCTTCGCAACGTACTGCATTTCCAACGTTAGGATGATTAGAGTTGCTTACAGAGAAAAGTGGGAAGGTTGCTGGAGTTTTCTTGAGAAATTCACGGAAAGGTGAGACTGATACAGCTGTAACTATCTATCTGACGCCATCCTTGACAGTTACTCCATTAGTCACTATTCTTCTGGTACTGCTTTTAGCGTAACAGTGTCCTTCTGTCCTAATAAGAGCATTTTCTGCAAAAACACCCAAAGAGTACTCGCGCCACCTAAAAACATCATGGCTTGCAATCTGTACGTGGTATGCCAAAAACTAGATTTCGAGGAGTAACGTGAAGGCACCATGCCAAGGCCATCAAGCAAACCATCAAACATCAAAATAGCAACACTCTGAAACCCAAATAATTAAGTCAAAAACGGTAATACAAGAAACCATTAATAACGGTCTTCTGTGTCAAAAATGAACACACAAAATGTTAAAATGTGATATAAGGGTTAAAAAGGAAACGGGAAGCTCACTAATCAGTATAGTACGAAGAGAAAACAACAAGAGAAGAGGTTTGAATACAGAAAGAATGAATACAGAATCCAATGCCGCTTATGGATTATGGAGCGAAATCTGCTTTTCGAGTTCGCCCCCAATCTCTGCCTGGAAAAAGGAAAAGGACAAGGGAAAAGATTTTATGCCGTGGTTTTCGAGGCATTCAGCTAGTACAAAGCTGATAGATTTGTCGGATGCAGAAAAAATGGCCTTATCTCCCACAACAAGGCACGCGAAGACTGTCTGGTCAGCGAATGCGTTAACACAAGGATAAACAAGAAGTTCCTTTATGATTCTTGTGTCTCCGGTAAAAAAAAAACATGCGTGCTTGTTTTTAAGGTGGCGCGAGTACTCTTGGGTGTGCTTTTTGCAGAAAATGCTCTTATCAGGACAGAAGGACACTGTTACGCTAAAAGCAGTACCAGAAGAATAGTGACTAATGGAGTAACTGTCAAGGATGGCGTCAGATAGTTACAGCTGTATCAGTCTCACCTTTCCGTGAATTTCTCAAGAAAACTCCAGCAACCTTCCCACTTTTCTCTGTAAGCAACTCTAATCATCCTAACGTTGGAAATAGCAGTACGTTGCGAAGCGGCGCTGTAGCGCGACGCTGTAGCGCGACGCAGTAGCGCGACGCTGTAGCGCTACAAGTATGAACGCTGCCTTAAAGACAGCCCCCGCGCTCGAGTAGTACATGGTCGTCCTTCCTTGTGCAAGTAGCCAGCCCCCAAGCTAGAGACTATCCCACTCTCGCGACTCCACAGTGAGCGAGGAGCGAGCTACAGCCGCTGAAAGTTCTAGTTCGCCCGCCCAGTTGGACCGCCCACTTGCTAGATGCCCTCTGACGGAGGGCCGCTCAGTTGTTCTTTGTTGGGGCGGCGGGCATTAATCGGAATTGCATGTCTTTTTTGCTGACCACGCTCGTGCCCATAAATAATTCTGCTCTCCTTTATTACATTTTATTCATTAGGAGCACATGCAGCCAACTGCAACCCATCTCGCAAGGTATAACGCGTAAAAATCACGAGCGATGCAATTTTCGTGGTGCAAAAGCTCGACATGCACTAAAAGATGCACGCTACCATTTTTTGTCAAGAGTTTGGTGTGTTTGTTGTTTTCCGTATTCTTTTCTTTGCATTGGATGATATCCACTACTGGGAGATGCGAAAAGCGATTTGTGAGCCAGGGGTTGCACAGAGACCGCAGGGCGGTGTGACTGTCAGGGAGCGATTTTGTTCATGGTGTTCTTGAGAGCTCTTCTTGCTTTTTTCTTTTTGGGAAATTACTTATCAGTACTGTTTTAAACTGAACAGCAACTATCCACGACACTTTCATCGAGGGAGCTGTCGCCCAATCAAATCTATCAAACGTTGTTTGATGGTGGGGGGGAAGGGGCTTCAGTTCGAGCAATCCTTCCGTTCGTTGTTCGCCTGGTTCTTAAAACGTCTATATCATCCAAAACAGGGTCAGAAAAACTTCCGAAACGTTGAGCAAATAGAAGCACTACCACCAGCAGACAACACGGTACATTTACCGCATACCTCGAGAGAAGAAGCTCCTAGACCACGTGTGCAAGCTGCATCGATGGATATAAAAACTTCTTCAAGACTATCGTGTGGAGAACAGGAATTTCAAAGCTTTGTCATCCATTGCTTGCTCTCCCTATTGCTTAACTGATATCGGTTCCCAAAAAAAACGCTCGCCCTCGTATGACTCAACGCCTTCACGAGCGGCAGCATCGACGAGCAACCAGGAACGTCGTACGCTGGGGATCCGACGGGGTTGTATCTGCTAGCTCGAGAGAGGCTCACAGGACATTTACTGGCTGTCGATTCCTGGGAAAGTTTGGTGAAATGACTGATCGGATACGGAAGAGGGTCACGCCGAAGGAGAAAGTTAAGGGGGGGGGAGAAAGGAGAGGTCGTATTAAGCAGACGTTCCTTCCAATTGCTAACTGCTAACTGTACATCCGTACATTGCCCTATCGGACTCTTCCAAGCACGAAATGAGTAACGAACAAAGTTGTTTAATCAAAGACTTGATTCACTCGGTATGCCCTAATCTCTTGATATGCAACAAAATTCCCCTGGCTTCCAATGTCGTCTCAAGCCGAACAGCCTGATCACCAGAACCCTCAACTCACCGATGCTACTCAGCCCATCTGCATGCCGTTTTGTGACCACATTGATCTTTCACCCCTCAACCTTTCACGTATATTTAGTGGCTCATCTAGCCCTGTGTCCTCTCCCTCTGGAAGATTCGTCTTGCCTCGCAACATGTTTTTTTTATATCTCCCAATGTCCTGGCAGCTGCATCCATTGTTTCCTGCGCTCACCATTCTTAGCAGGGTCATCACAGGAAGTTTTAGTTGTCACGTAACCCATGTTCCCTCCCTGGGAGCGCGTTCATTCTCCGCGATACTAACGCGCGATCCAAGCGAACGGATTACGAACTATGGACGCGCTCACACCAACGATGGCGCTGAATATGATGGAAATCTTCATGACAACTTACAACCTGTTGGACCTTATATGTGATAAAATCTCCTACAATTTGTGCGTCGATAAGCTCCAGCCAAAGAAATTACCGTAGAAATTACAGGGCTTGTAAGAACACTTCCAAATAAAACGACTTATTTCTGAATATTTTATCATGTAAAAGACAGAAAATTCATCAAGCACTAGTGGGATCACGCCTTGTTAGAGTACTGAACCCAGAGAGAAGTGATATTTTTCATTAACTATACAGATGTTAATTGCAGGACAAAAGAGGTGATAATTTTAAAAGAAAGGGAACAGTACTGCATGACTAACTCTAACATCTAACACAACTGGCATCACAGAATAAGCGCATGACAACCTATAAAACTGAAAATCTCTACACATACAAGAGATGTACAAAAAGATCGTGTGATTTCAGATAAATCTCTTCCGCAACTATGCGAACTGCTTAGATATAGGAAATTCGGAAGAGGACTATAGAAAAGTACATAAAAAAATCAGGAGATTAGACGATTAAAACGTTTGTCACGAACGACAAGATTTCGAACAACCCTTGTCAGAACAACTTGGAATGATCCTTTTCACTCGAACACGCCCCGAGACATTATTCTCTACTTGTTTCCCATAGTTGCCTTGTTAGTCTGGAAATAGGGTTTTAGGTGAACTTTCAAAGCAGAAAGTAAAGCAGTTTTATTGTCAAAAATGTAGCAAGAAATTAATGCTTGTACTTTCTATGAGGACTATAAATATAGTAAGATGTACCTGTACAATACCAATGATCATTCCAAAAAGACCAATGGCAGACGCGAAAATTTCTATGATCAGAATCTTGACGAAGAGAGCGGGATTAGCAGCATCAGCAATAGCGGCACCAGAACCAACGATACCTACAACATATTTGAAGTTTAAAAACATTCAGAAGCGGAACAAAACTAAGACCTACCAACTGCGAGACCACACACAAGATTGCTGAATCCAACGGTGAGACCTCCACCAAAGATCATGTAGCCGGCTGCTAGGTTTCGAGCAAGAATAGCCACCTGATCGGGATCTGACAAGTCGAGTTCTTCCCGTTTGAAGTCCTTAAGAACTACCATTGAGAGCACCTTCCATCATAACTCACGTAGACCGCGTGCATACTTTGTGATGATAAAATATGAAAGTGGAAGTTCAACTTTAGTGTGAAAGGGCATGCATCGGCGCCATTTGGTTGATTCGACATTTTGGGAGAACGCACATCTCCCAAAATGTCGATCGACCAGTTTGCTGTTTTTCCCTCGCGAAGTATGAACGCAGCCTGAGCATCAAAAAGGAGAAATGAATAGATTTCCAGTGCAACTGCACATAATCAAAGAATTTACAAAAAAGAGCCGCAGTGATGAAATTAATGAGTGAAAACCATGAGATGGGATTTCCCCATTTGGAAGATATTCGCACTCCCGCCCCACATCCCCTTACTCCCCAATAAAATATGTGAGCCTCAGATTCCCACCCCGTTTTCCGACATCCAACTATAATTCAGACGAATTTACTCGTGGAATCAGCTGATCTAGCGAATTACGTAAATGACACTGAAATTCAGTACTCTTGGGGAAGTGAGAAATGTCGTGAGCACAAAGGCAGAACCGCGTCACTCTTTGATATATTTCAGGAGATATGGAGATAATTGGTTCCCAGTATAATCGATGTATTCCCAAATACGTTTTGATGTTGTGCCACTTGAGCATTTTTCTTATGAAGTAGATGGGAAAGATATCCACGCCCCTTCCACAGTGTTACTAAAACCGCCACCTACAACTCTAGAGTGTTTCTACAGCATTCCCGCACCTAGAGGTACTGAGTAAAAAATATAGTTACGATTGTAAGCACCAAATAACTCGCTCAAATGCGCGCTACGCGAAGTAAAATGGCCCTCACCTCCTTCAAACTCATCCAAAATTCTGCAATGACTTTCCCTTTTCGAAACCCTTCTATAGCAGATATTACGATGGTGGTACCCAGTCATTCGCATAAGCTAGGAATTGACTCAGTATATCGTGATTTTGTAACAACTACGTTTTTCACAACAAAAAGCTTTCACTGTTAGAGATGGGAGGGTAGCAGAAATGATTTTGTAAGGTTCTGGACAGAAATATGTGTTAAAAGCAACAGGTGAAAATGATGCTCTCTCTCTCGAAGGAGTTCTGCACGTGCGTCCGCACTTCCTTCGTTCTGATGCGAGCTCATTATCTTGTGGTACTTATGAAGCTGTGAGGGACAAAATGGTCTCTTCTACAAACCGTACGCCGATACCTTCACAATGAGCACGTCCATTTGTTGGGGATCCCCAGCAGGGGCTCTGCCTGATCGCTGGGACGTAGAAGGGGTCTTGACTGCTTTTGAAAAAAAAGATTTTCGGTTGTTGACTTTTTCCAGTTTTTACAGTTCCAAGGGCGTTATATACCCCGTTACACAGTTGTTTTCTGGGGTGAAACTGGAGGATTTTAGGAGGAACTCGGGAATCACGTGAGAAGTTGGAGAAGTTCAGGGTCTCCAGTTGGAGACGGTAGAATCAAGTGAGAGACTCGAGAAGGGGGAGGGGGCACGTTGGAGAGGAGGAAATTTTGGGGGGGGGGGTCGTAGGTGCAAAAGTTGTTCCCAACGGCAAGACAGTTACTGGGAAGCTTAAGGTGTGCCAGCACCCTTCAGAGCTTTATAATGTGATTATAGTGTGATATAATTACTTTAATTTTTACTTTTACTTGTTCTAATGATTAACATTATTGTATGAAACTGCGATATAATTTTCAAATATTGATTTTTTTCATTCACTTATTTATCTAATCATTTATTTATTTATCTTTTTTAATTCAAATTTTTGTTTTTATTGATTTCGAGGAAGTAGTGTAGTTTCCGTTTCGCACGTGCCTATAGAGGGAGACGTGCGAAACGGAACCGATAAGCTGGGGAATGCTGTGGTCCCTACATTCTCCAATTGTTGAAAAAGTGACCGTATTTCACAAGGTCTGGCATGAGCTCCATTCCACGATTACGAAGTTAATGGGTTTGAGAAAATAACGCCATCTTGAACATTCAAGTAAACGGCTAAAAACTCACAGTGCAAACCGAGATATGCAAGAATTGTCCCTTTAGAAAACCTAAGAAAATGATTGTGAGATTTCTTGATTGAACTCCACACGAGATTGTCAGTTAACCTAAATTGGCTTACGTTTCGGCGGGATCGCTTTCTTGCAGCCTGAAAGGATGAAGCAAATTATGACTACCTGACCAAACGTCTCCACTACCCTACCGGTCATTACGGATCATTCCTATTCCTAAGGGGGGGGGGGCACTCAACGCAACGGTGAAGGTGAAGGAGCACACAGCAAGAGTAGGTCACCGTTTGACTACTGCCTTAGGGGCCCACAGAGTTCAAATTCATGGCGAGGACGATTTTGGAGTCAAGGTCAGGGACTTGCTACAAGAACGCAAACATCCGCACAGAAACCCTCGAGGCATTTAGGATTGAGGTCTGCAGTCCAAAAACGAACAAGAGGGAAGAATGCGTCACAGTAACGCGGGAGCTGAGATATACACGAGTGCCTTCTAATACTCACCCTGAATGAGAGACAGTCCGAAGCGGTCTTACTACCGACTTGCTCGTCGATGTGATGAAAGAAAGAAAAGATGAAAGAAAGAGAGATGTGGTGAGTCCCTCCTCACGACTGGGTGGTGATCTGTAATGATCTCGAACTTCAATGGGAGGGCGGAGACGTTGGGTCGGGTAGTCATAATTTGCTTCGATCTTCAAGCTCCAAAGAGGAAGATCCCGCCGAAACGTAAGCCAGCGTAAAGGTTAAGGGACAACATTGTGAGGAGTTCAATCAAGAAATCTTACGTCATTACAATGGAGGTTCATGGAGAGCCCCCGTACATGGCGTTTACTGCGCTACGTGCCAGCTCAAGAAAATGACATTCGTTATAAGAAAAAGAAAACATTGTGAAATTTGTGCAACTCACAGCCATTTTTCCAACGAAGACAAACGCCATAATGATACCGAAAATAGCCACGGCTTCACAGAAAATGATTGAAACCAAGTTCTTCGTTCGTATTCTGGGAGCCTTCACTCCACCACCAAAAATGGACGAACCAGTTGTGAAGATACCCCTAAAACTCCATTCCAAAGTAAATCAAGGAGAGTACCCATTTGGAATGGAGAGCTAACTAGCGAAAATTTTTCTTCATGAACCAGAATTTGATCGTTTCTCTTGCTTTGTTGAGCATTTTGCCAGCATAAAGTAAGTCTATTTTACAGTTCCCTCTGACTGACTGCAAACTGCAGCTTCACAAGAAAAGTACCTCAGCAACAACCAGGAAAAACGTTTTAAACATCGTACTGAAAGCCACGATTGAGGGTGAAGACAGAGTCATAAAACGGAAATAAGATCACTCACCATCCTGCTCCAAGAACGGACAAAGAGAGGGAGAAGCCTATGCCCAAGCCGGCCCACATATGTGGTGAAGTACTAGTCAGGAACCATCCAATATCAAATCTGTGACCTTGACCAGTTAGCATGTAGTACAATCCTGAAATTGGGGAATGAGAACGTTCTGAGCACAAATAACCGCTTCTGATCCCTTTGAAAACTGAACAACATCAAAACAAGTGAGGATACAACTGTGCAACTTACCTACGCCGATGAAAATAGCTACGGAAATGACGATGACGGCCCCCGTCGTCTTTAGAATGGCCCCTGCTGCCATCCTGTAATATGATCGTATCCTTTAAGGTGTAAAACGAAAATAACCGAAGGAAGAAAACTAGAAAAGAACGTGCAATGTCCATAACAAGCTGCAAATGCATTCGCGCGCTTAACTGGAGACCATTTTCTGCTCTCGGTCGATCTTGCGGCGCGGTTATCACGCCATAGCGCAGACCTAACACGCCACACGCTCATTTGTCTCGCACTTTTCTCTCCCACCGACACCCACACCCTGCTACCCTCGCATTCCTCCGCAATGCGCAACCTCCGGTGTCTCGATTTTGATGTAGGGCTCATCATCGGGATGGTGGAATGGCGGTGTGAGTGTCCCTTCCCCAGTCCCCGAAAACTCGGTATTGGTACGGCCCCCTGTTGCCACATTCCTCTCACCTAGCCAGATTTCCCCGAGGTACCCTACTTTATATAATCCGCTAGGTCCGTGTGTGTGTGTGTGTCTGTTTGTCACGAAATTCATAGCGCCGGTCCCAGTAGCAGTGAGACATTGGTTCCAAGAAGTGATGTAGGGGGTGTGACGGGAACACTATTGGTGGGTGACAGGAAGTGATATCAGTTGATAAGATCGATAAGGGGCGTTAGAAGGAGAAGGTCACCATATTCATAACGCGGGTGACAGCATCAGCTAGCTCTTGATTCCAAGATATGATAAAGGGTATGGGCCAAGAACATTATTGGTGGGTGACAAGAACTGTAAGCTGCTGATAAGATTCGATAAGGGGCGTTAGAGGTGAGGTCATCGTATTCACAGCGCAGGTCACAGCATCAGCGAGGCGTACGTCTCAGCAAGTGATATAGAGGGTGAGATGGGGACATGAATCGTGGGTGACTGGAAGCGATAACTACTGATAGAGACTGATAAGTGAAGTTGCAGTCGTCGTCGCTGTTCAAGGTGGTTCACGCTACCAAATCATAGATTTAGTGATGAGGACATTGATGACGGGTGACAGGTAATCTTATCAATCGATAAAAACGGATAAGATACCATCTGCGCTACATTTTTATCACTTCTTACCGCTTTAATGCCGAGTATTAGAGGCTCAGTGTGTGAACTCTTTCCTTCGATGTTCGATGTAAGGGATCAAGGTCGTCCATTGAAGTGTCTGCTTTTAGATGCATGTAGTGCTGTCGGGGGGGGAGGGTATATTGTGCGGCTGAAACGGGAAAATAGAGAAATTTTCCAATCAAAAAAAGTTTCGCAAATCCGCCTCCTATGTGATGTGTTAGGAGGTGGCGTGGCGATCGCAACTGAAGCAAAATAAGGAGGGAACCCAACAACTGGGAGTGGGAGCGTCCTGTCGGTGGTCATTCGAGCTCTCCGTGTCCGCGCGACACAAACTTTTATATGTACAAGCAATGTGGAGTTCTCCTTTTCAGTGCCACCCATTACTCTGCAGTTATGCCTCTTCCGGTTGTTAAGGACTCATCCGGACTAATTCAACTTTACCCATTCTGTTGTCGCAACTGCGGTCCTTAATGATATGGTGCAGCCTTCTCACGGTTGAAAGTCTGTAGTAAGCAAGGGGACCAGATGTTGGTAGATAATGACTGATGTTGAGCTATTTTCAACTCATTTTCCTGCATTTCAATAAAAAAATTGCTGTCATCATTTTGCACATTTAGCGCATTCTACCTCGCCCAGGGAAGAATGCCTGGCGAAGCCAGGTCGGCCCGGCGAAGCCGGGCCGTGAAACAGAAGGAGGAGCACCCGGCGGCAGCCGAGGTGATCCGACTGGTTTAGTATATAGCGCGAGTGAAACGTGAGAAATAATAAGTGTTAATATATCTCATCGTATTTGGAAGCGGGAGGGGGGCACGCGGCACGGTGCTTTTCCGCTTCCTCCTCGTCGAGATAGTGCTTGAAACACCTCATAAAGGATTTCCAGCATATTTCAGGTGGCAAATTGATCAGTCTCGAATAGGAAGGTGAAGTGCGTAGACATTTGGCGAAAAGCATGGTATTTGTTGCTAGGCTCTGGTTTCTATTCCGATAGGGTATCATTAAACTAACCAGGGAGACTATTAGGAGCATCGAAGGCACAAAGGAATAGATCCACCCCACCACATAGTTTCTTCCCTCTCACAAGGGAGGTCGTTCAGAGGCGTGGTGCGCTTTTTGAAAACGGTTTTTTGCATATTGTAGGGGCTCATGCAAGGACCTGAAAAGTGTGCTTCATTTTCGCTGCGCGCTTCCAGGAAAGGTAAAAAACGAGTGAAAAGAAATCTTTGGAATCTGCTTCGTTTGGGCCTCTATGCGCTGCACTTGCAACTTTGACCAGTTGCTGAGTGGGGGGGGGTCCTTATAAAGGGACTATTTGAATCGAAGCGAAAAATCGCCGCAAATGAGCTTCCAACTTGGGTCACATGCTCAAGGTGAGCGGCTCCTTGGAATGGTTTCTTCAAAGATCGGAGCGGTATACACAACGGCGAACGACTGGTCCAATAGGTAGCGTGGAGGTTTCTCAATCGGACAGTGAAAGGGGTTGATGGTTCGACTCCCTCGAGCTGATAGTTTTTGCATTTTTCATGTTTCGCTGTTCTCGCTTCCTATATGCCTGTGCGTGAGTATAACATGGACATTCACCATTTATGGGCACAAATTCACGCATTTATGGGCAATAGTTATACCCCATAAGTCGGTGCTGTTCAACTATTTTCGATTTTCACATACCATTGAATACGATTGTTGCGGAACGTTGATCTTTGTAGGCTGATCAGTGATCGAGAAAGGTACCTACTTCTGGCTGTGGTGCCATTTATCGCCAATTCAAAGCCACATCTTCCTTGCACTGAATTCACTATGTACACTGGGGACGTTCAGCGCTATTCCGGCTCCAAATTGCTTGGACACCAAGAATAGATGTCATAAACGTGATCAGAACCATTAACACGTTGACGACGAGCCATTTTTCCCATGACTTGCGCCTGGGACGGCACATTTTTCTACACTGAAACTTAGTAATTTCCAAATAAATGAATTACTACGACCAAAATGTAAGAGACGAGTATAGCAATCTCGAATCTTTGACACAATTTAGCTCTTATTGCTCCAATCTTCCAAAATCAGGCCATTTTTTACCAAATTCTTCCTCTGGAGACAGAATTGACTGAAAATTTGTCTCCCGGGGTGGTTTGATCTCCTAAAGAACAATATCGCATCCCTCGACCCGAAAATGTTTGTTCTTGAACTAATTTTATGAAAAGAAAGTGAAACAATCGCGCAGATCTTGAGTTATATAATAACTGTGGGAGCATTGCGACGCCGTTCCACAAGACAAACTTTCTGTCGTCCACCATTGACGGAAATCGTCGTCAACGCGTTAAGTGGACATGATATTTTTGTTGAGGGGGTCGGTTCACCGGTAGGGACAAGTTTTCAGGGAATTTGATGATCTAGGACATTTTGGCGCGGGCGCCAGGCATTTTCGCGGGAAACGAATGTGATATTCGTGTTCAGGGGTCAAGCTACCCCACGAGACAAGTTTTCAACGATTTTGGTGACCTAAGTATTTTGGCGCCGCGCCTGTGGCGCGGGCGCCGGGCAGTCCGGGCCAAACCACTGTGCTGTTCGTTTCAG
>MU940520.1:0-12506 GCA_036418165.1 Cooperia oncophora
CCCCTTGATAAGTAAATCACTCTGAATACTAGAGCAGGCAGTGTCCAGCTTCTCTCTTCGTAAAACCTCGGCATTGTTGTTGTACATAGTGAATTTCTTCTGCGCTAGCGAGGTTGTCGTGGCTGAACGTGGCTCATGGTTTATAAATTGTCGTCCTCAGACCACCAAGGGCCTCTTCTCCGTAGTGTTTCCGATGGAATACCATAGTCTCACCATTTACACCACTAGCTCACTATTCGGCAATGGCGGAATATCATCCCTTATAGGTAGGCTCTCATGTTTATCCTGGGATTTCTTGTGGAACTTCGGAATGCCTCAAGCGCCTTCTAGCAGAAATCTCAACCTCGCATGCTGGAATTTGAGCCGAACGAAAAAATCCACCTAACAGCTTTGCTAGCACAATGGAAGTCCAAAACGTACTGACTTCAGTAAGCTCCGCCCCGCGAGCCACACAAACTTCAAAGGGATTTTCGCGAATTTGCAGGACTGTGATCCTTTTCAAGATTCTCATCTCTCTAAGCTGCATCGAATAGCCCTATCCATCAAAGAAATCTATACCTAGTTCGCGCTACCTTTGCCTATTTCTGTAAAACGCCTCAAATAGCAGACTAGAGTCTCGCTCGTCGCTCAGGACATGCTTTGCTTGGTTTTTTTACTAGCGATTAGCGAGATTGTGGCATGCTAAATTGGGGCGTTTCAGAAAGAGTGTGGAGCTTACGCAAAGCGGGTGGAGATTCTCACAGTAAGAGGGACTGTTCAGTGCAGCTTGAAAAAGGTAACAAATCGCAAGGGCTTCTCGAGATGTGCACGGACCTGAGCCAGTGTAAAAGTGTGTGTCTATCACTACATTCTATGAGAGTAAATGAGAAAACGGGAAAATTCAGAATTCACCCTCGAAAAGAAGGCGGGGATGTCTGTTAGCTGGTGGTTGGTATAAGGACATCTATCTGATAGTGTTTATGTGTGAAGAGCTAAAGTGCAAAAAAATCACAGCTAAGAAAAAAACCACTGCGCTGAAAAAGGGGTATAGATTTTACGGCGAAGGGGGTTAAGTTTTCGAAACAGTGTCTAGTGCGGTCTGATTAATTAACTGTAAAGAGTGTCGAATTCGGAAAGTGCTGAATTTACTATAAAATAATGAGAATTTGGTTATGAAAGTATTGAATTTGGTCCAAGATTTATTGACTTGAAAAATCATATCTATTTTTGGTTCGACTTGGCACCCGTCTATCGATGACGTGCTACGTCGCATTTAGGGCAGTCTCGTGACAAAGTTCCCCGGGGAATTTCCGTTGCTAAGTGAGCACATCGTAGTCTACCACATTAGCGTGAGCCATTAGTTTTGTTTTTGAGGACCACCTCCATAGCCGTAACCGCTTAATCACCGTAGAAGTTTTAGGAAGTTTGAAAAATAAGTGTTCTTTGGAGCAGAATGTCTGGTGACACTTCTAAGGGATTGTTCTAGAAAAAATTAAAAACCTTCTCTCTGACTTCATCGGCGGAAAGACTGGGTGGGAAAATAATGAAAATATCAGCAACGGGCTGTTGAAGCACCTGCAGGCACCATAACCTTGTTCTTTTCCGATTAGCTGACAAAAGCCTCCAACGGATTGGACAAAGTTATGACTACTGCTATACTTAACAAAATTCTGCTCCGCCTCCTTCTTCAATGTTCCGACCTTATTTTACGAAACAAGTTCATGCTAGATGGTACGTTTCACAAAAAGCAACTGTAGAGCCGTGGCAGCGGTCGTCGGTACTGAAGCGGCTCCATCTCGGCAAAAATCACCAGCGGTCTGGGGTGTTCGGCTGTGAAGAGCCGAAAGAACAGCTTCTGCTATTACAGTAAACAATTTAAGGGCGACAGGTTGCGGCGGATGTGGTGTAGTGGCAAGTGATACGCTCAGCACACGCGTGGTTGTCGAATCCCGTCTAGGGTACTGTCCTAGCCAAGCAAACCTTGCACCCTGTGGAGACGATAGACTGATATCAGATTCGTATAACTTGTACACCAGCTGGCCTTCGCAAGTCATTTTATAGGTCACATCGCATTTAATATATTTTACTGAGATTTTGAATGCAAGTAGTATGCGTGTCGCATCCCCGAAAGATCTACATCGGAGTCTTCGCCTTTTTATCCTTTATCTGCGTTTAGCGGCTATTTTAATAAACGTGGGCAGTATCACTGCCTATCACAGGTAAAGAATCCTGAACGTTCGCTCATATCGCTGGAGCACAGCCAAACGTGACCACCTTCTGAGCTGGCAATAGCTCAAGGGCGCGCTCATACGACATGAATCCCGCCCCTTCGCTATCTCGGGTATAGGGAATACTTCGCAAACCCAGCAGTTGATGGTTATGAACTGGTCCCTTACGCAAACCGCAACTCAGCAGCATCGTTCAAGGAGGAAAGCTGCTCGCGAAGCCAAAATAGAGGAGCATGGGAAAGGTTTAATTGTGGTTGGGACTTCGAAATGATGCTGCTGCTCAATCAGTAGTATCGGCAATAGTCTACTGAGGAGCTGCAAAACATGGCTAACATCACGCTTGAACTCACGCAAAGAAAGAGACCTAATTTTTTGCCCAACGCCCTATGGCATCTGGCGAGAATGGCAGCAAAAAGTGTCAGTTGCTTGTTTTTCTCTATCAGGGAATATGGCCGGTTCCAGGTTCTTCTTGCTGCCACCTTCTGACGTTCCTAATGCTTCCCTCGGGGAACACAAATCCTTCGGTCTAGGTCGACTCGAATATGAGACCAACTGTTTCCCCCATGCTGCACTTTTAAAAGGGCAGGATTGGTGAGCAGCCTGACGAATGGGGTAGCACTCCTAGACACTAATGATGGATGCCGCGCCAGAGCACATCATCGGTTGGGATTCCTTAACAGGGGGGGGGGTCGTATTTGGTCGCTGGTTGGGAGCGCGGGTCGTATTTATCTTCTTAGAGTATATCGCGGCGATGGGGAAAAATTCCTCCTAGTTGTTCACTTTCCGCGGTTTTTCCTGTTTTCACACGTGCTGTATACCCCTCCCTGCTCGTTTGACAGCGAAATTTTGGGGAAAAAATATTCGGGGCAAGCACATCTCGTCGTTGGGGATTCCCCAACATGGGGTCGCATCTGGTTGCCGCGGTGAGAGGGCGTCGTATTTGGTCGCTGGAGGTAGAGGGGGTTGTACTTGGTTTGAGAAAA
Source organism: Cooperia oncophora (assembly GCA_036418165.1). Taxonomy (NCBI): domain Eukaryota; kingdom Metazoa; phylum Nematoda; class Chromadorea; order Rhabditida; family Trichostrongylidae; genus Cooperia; species Cooperia oncophora. The sequence continues at coordinate 3,191 of MU940520.1, forward strand.
AATTTTCATAGTCGATTTTTTTGTTCCACGGAAGCTATGAAGGGGGGATTTTATCCGCTTGTTGGGAGAGAAAGGGGGGGGGGTCGTGTTTGGCTTCTGGCTTCCTAAGAGAGGTTGTTGACTTTTAGTGCTTTTTCCTGTTCCATATGCACTACACACCCGCTCGGCAGCTCAATCAGAGGAGGGAAGTAGAGGGGGGGGGGGAGGGGGCGTATCAAGCCACTTTCAGGGAAAGGGGGTCGTACGAACTCTTCCAAAATCCCCAACCACCGATGTGCTCTGATTCGGGGAATTCCAGAAAATGTGGTAGGAAGTTGGGAAAACCTAGGAAAGTGGTAGGTAGGATGGTGAAGGGGAGGAGGCCGTGCCAAGCCAACTTTCGAGGGGGGCGGGCGTACGAACTCAGCCGAAATCCCTAACTAATGTTGTGCCCTGCGCCCGGTGGTTGCAGGCCTCGATTTACAAGGGACCATCCAGTTCAAAATTTCATTGAAATTGCCGAAGGAACTTTTTGCTCAACCGAATATGACCATCAGCACAGAAAGTGCAGACGTCACCAATTGATTATGGATGGCCCAGCCCCAGCCCGTACTGAATATTCAATTGTGCCTGCAGGCAACATTCAGTTTGTCCTCTTTGGGTGAAAAGAAATGCCCTGTGTCTCTATATGATGTACATAGTTTACACATGCGCCCACGTTCTCATGGCATTTAAGACGAATCGAACCTCAGGGTGAAAAAAGTGCACGCAAAAATGGGCGTTCTCTGTTCGTTTCGCTTCAGTTTCCACCTCTAATTGCTCCGGAAGCTCGTCATTCCCTCGTGCTCACTTCCATATTTGTTCTATGAGCGTTCCAGTCGAGAAGTGCATTTTTCGGGTACGCTGGCATAACTCCCATCTTCTAGGAATTATTTCAGCACGAAAAACTAATTTAGAGACTCTTTTACTTCAGTTGAACTTTACTAGAATTCCTGTGGGAGAGAAAACATCTTTTTATCTTTCTTCTGTAGTTATGCATCGGCTGCGCAGTTCGGCGAGGGGGGGTTTGCTGCTTCAATAGTTCCGGTTCGCAAGCCTTACTCTGGTGAAACCTGTGAACTCTTGTGTAGCTGGAGCAAGCTCGTCGAGATACCAGGTAAAAAAAATTTCAACTCATGTAAGCTTATGAAATAGCTGTTCAGATGGGTCGACATGTCTGTGGGAAGTAGCAGAAGTGCCAAATGCCCCACCCCATCGCCGAACTGCCCCTGCAATTGCTGTTATTGTTCATTGTTTCTGTTCATCGTCTGGGAATTAATTAGCCACGTTTTCCACTGGTTAGCATCCACTTCAACACTCTTCGACCGCTGTTTCAACAACCAAGACTACTGAAAAAAAGTTTTTTCTCGAGGTTTGGGGTTTCATTTCGTGTTACTTCGAAGGGTTGAATCCCTTGCAGCATTACTGCGGTCTGCAATCTCGAACATTCCCCTTTTTCGCGTGTTCACAGTGAGTGACGAGGGCGCTGGTGCTCATCAGCTGAAGGAGCGCCATTCGTAGGCGTTGCCTCATCAGTCTAGTTGGACAACTTGTGGAAATCCGGATATGCCAGCGCTCCTGTATGTAAGCACAGGTGTGGCGAGTTGCGCTCATTCCGTGTAAGATCTCGTCCTGTCTATGGTTTCTCTCCTGTTTCACTTGTACTCCTGTTTCTTTCATTCTCCGTCTTATACTCTTACTCTCGTAGCTGTACCTCGCTTCTTCGAATGCTCATCAGCTGGGGCCTGATTCAAAGCGCCTTCCAGGGCTTTTCTCCATTTATGGGTCAGCTAGAAAATACGATTTCATATGTGAACCCTAAGCCTAGCAACTGTAACCGCGGAATGCGTCTTTCAAACGCATCATGGCTGTGCGTTACTTTGAAAACATACTTGTTTTATAGCTTCGGTGGGTCTGGCATGCTATAAACAGCTTGGTATCTAATTAGGGTCTGGCTTTATTGCGGCTGTAATTCACTTCTATTCTTTTCATTACTAACTGGACATGACACTGTAGAATAACTAGCAGATGATTACGGTGGTACAAAAACGTGTGTAGCATGTTAACATTGCGTGTGTAGCAATAAATGATTGTTGAGTAGCTCAACAATCATTTATTTTCTCTTTCTAGCAAACATTTACGGGGAAGTGGAGAGTCGATATGCCCACGAAAGAGTAGTGTATCCGTTAGCAGGTGCTCGTGATGCCTTTTCCAACCAAGGGCATCATTATAGCGTCTAACCAAGATGGTAAATGCCAACCCCACGCCCACCACAATCGCCATCCCACTAGCAATCGCACAGTCACGTTGACGCTCGTATCCTTATCATCTACGCAGTACAATTGATATGAAGCGTCGCTGCATGGAAACAAGAATAATGCGCGCAGCCGTATCCACCAGAGCGGTAGTTGACACGGGAAACGCGTAGTTGACTACGGGAACTCGTTCAAAGTGTCCAGTGCCGTACAGAATTGTGGCTTTTCCGCAGATTTTGGTCATCTACCTTCGCTTTTCCGTCATTTCTACTATTTTCACTGTAGTGTTTTTGAACAAAGACCAAATTGTCGTGTCGTTCAGCCTAAAGAGCTCATATTGTATGCATTAGATGTTGGCCGTACAGTGGAGGTGGTGTAGTGGCAAGTGGCGCAGCTACAAGTGCAAAGTCTGGGCGTCAAGATGTGGATCGGCTCCCAACAAGCCAGCCAAGTCGTTCTTCTCTCTCTCCGCGCTGTCTACTTAGAACCAAACTGGTCTGAGGGAATGAGAGCAATGACTTGTACATCGGCTGACCCTACGTACATGCCCTTAGCTTACGTGATCACTTCAACTTTTGCTCATGATCCCGTTGCAAGACCCTATAACACTACAGACAGGACACGTCCTACCGCTGGGAGAAATTTTCGGAAAGAGCCTACCCCATCCCTGAATTTCGTCCCCTAATATGAAGCCGCTCCTTACCTATCCACGTGCTATCCTCTCAATTTTCCTCAGCCTGCTATTACATTTTCCGAGGTTTCTCAGGAATTTTCCAGATGCCAGCTGTCCTATATATACCATTTTCACTTTAAATCGGATCATTCGATTTGGTCATTTCAAACCAAATCGGTGTTTTCAAATTGAGTCAGACACTTTTCAAATCCAAATCGACACAGCCGATCACCGCAGCCCCCGTCATGCGGGCAATCGCCATTCCCGCGCGCGTGGGTGGCGAGATCCTCCGGGGCCCGACGGGGCAGCGTTTGTATGAGCCACTACCCGGCCCTTACAAGTGCGCAGTTGAAATAACTAGACCGCACTGAGATACTAGCGCAAGCTCCCGCCAAGATCCCGCCGCATCGTTCTCAAGGGTCACGATTTTCCAAAAATGGTTTTATGTAATCCTGCCATCTTCGAATTTTTCACTTTTGCTAGTAGCCCAACGTCAGCTGAAAGGGATTATTACCCGACACGGGTCCTGACTCTTTCTCATTGAAGTGCCGCAAATTTTGAAGTTTATAACTTTTTTTGACGTCGTTCTTTTTGCACTCAATCTTCACAAAACGAATATACTAATAACCATAGTGCATTTTTGTACCAGCATACTAAGCCGGCCGGCGGCCTCTGACCCTGGGGCCCACGCCCACTGTGCTGTTTACGTGCGAATTTTTCACTTTTAAGGCTACAGCAAGTGGCTCCGCCCATCAATGGAAGCTCCGCCCGCTTTGTAGAAGCCCCGTCCACTTTTAAAAATGACGCAACTCGGCACGCTGGAGTCCGGATTAGCAGGTTATGGCCTCTCCCATCACTCGGAACAAAAAAAGCATAACTTTGTTCCGGGTGACGGGAGAGGCCACAACCTGCCAGTAACTACTCTACCCTGCCTACCTGCATCATTTTTCAAAAGTGGGCGGGGCTTTTATAAAGTGATTTGAAATGTCCGATTTGGTTTGAAAAGTGTCCGATTTGGTTTGAAAAGTGTCCGATTTGGTTTGAAAAGTGTCCGATTTGGTTTGAAAAGTGTCCGATTTGGTTTGAAAAGTGTCCGATTTGGTTTGAAAAGTGTCCGATTTGGTTTGAAAAGTGTCCGATTTGGTTTGAAAAGTGTCCGATTTGGTTGAAAAGTGTCCGATTTGGTTTGAAAAATGCCCGATTTGGTTTGAAAAGTGTCCGATTTGGTTTGAAAAGTGTCCGATTTGGTTAGTGCCCGATTTGGTTTGAAAAGTGTCCGATTTAAAATGAAAGTGGTATATAAGCACATTTGTGGCGCGTTGCGCTCATTCTGTGTAAGTGGAACGCATAAGATCTCGTCCTGTCTATGGATTCTCTTCTGTTCCGATTCGTACTCCTGTTACTTTCATTGTCCGTCTCATACTCTTGCTGCAGCAGTACCTCGCCTCTCCGAATGCTCATCCCACCTGGGGCCTGATTCAAGGCGCCTCCCAAGCTGTTCTCCAATTTATGGTCAGCTTAGAAGAAGAAAATCCATCTGATTACGAGCATCCTTCTACCAAAAGTTCCGTCCATTGGGGGAGAGGGCGGACTGATGTCGTCGCTGACCAGAGCGTCATTGGTTGGGGATTTAGGTCAAGTCCGTGCGACCCCCTCCCCCTAGTTCCCTCCCCTGATACGATTGAGCTGTCGAGCGGGGAGGTACATAGCACATGTAAAACAGGAAAAACTCCAAAAAGTCAACAAGCGGGAAAACCCTTTCCCAACGCACCAAATTTCTCTCGAAAGGCGAATACGAACCCCGCCCCTTATAGCGTCTGTGAAAACAAAAAATTCCTCTATCAGAAAACTTCTTTTAGGCCGAACTCACGACCCCCCCCCACTCCTTCTACAGCGACCAAACACGACTCCTCCTGGGAATTTACCAACGTACGACGTGTCTTGAGTACGATAAAGGGCAGCAGCTGCAATGCATTGAAATGCTCAAAAACCCTGAATAGAGCAAGTGGGTGGGTTTTCGAGGAGAGGAACTCTGGATGGGCGAACCACTTATCACATGTGAAAAGCTGGAATGTGTGTGGTCACAATGACCAATAGAGTGCCAAACAGGCGAGCGATGGCATAGAAAAACGGAAAATCGACGCATTTAAAGGGATTAAATCCAAATTGTCCGTGGATCGAGCCATTTTATAGGCCCAGTCGCGTTCGTGGTGTCAACACGATTTCTGAATGCAAATAGGACGTGTCGCGTACACCAGAAAAGTGTCTTCGTAGCTTAAAGCTTTATCCTTTAATCCTTCTGAGCGCTTTAGTGACTTGTGGTTTCTCTGAAACGAACCACAAGTCACTGAAACTGAATTGCAATTCATCTTTCTAATTCCCTCAGTCGAGACCCAATCGTTTCTCTCAGAAAAGGATAAAGAGAAAATTTTCTCGTTTCTCTCAAAATCTGCGTATGGTTCTGATTCCCATTTAGTCAAACGGGCCCTATTCATTATTCCTGATGTGTACTATTCCTCTGTTCCTTGTGAAGGAACAAAGCCTTCATAACTCAGTGATCATAATGTAGGTTTTCTTTTACTGGGCTCTCGCAAGGTTGGTGCAGAGCTTCATCGGCCTACGTACGCGTCGGCGGGACCGCCTTCATCAGAGCCTAAAGGATCGAAACGATTTGTGACTATCCGACGTCTCCGCCCGACCTCAGTAGCTTCGATCCTTTCAGGCTGTGATGAAGGCGGTTCTGCCGAAACGCACTCAAGCCGATAAGGTGTTTGACAACCTCGCGAGAGTTCAGCAATAGAAAACCTACACTACCACCACTATGCCGCGGTTTATTGAGAGCCGTACTTGGCGACTGCACAGTAATCATACTTGTAAAACTGCTGGTGACTTATAATCCCAAGAAGTTGCTCTCTTGATTGCCCAGACTAGCCTCCTAGAGCTGGAACTAATTAGCTTGCTGTCGGATTACATCTGTTCGAACAGAATAACAACAAGTTCTCATGCATTTGCTGTTATGAATGTCTCTGACTTTCCTGCTTTCCAATTATCCATCTTTCATAGGCCTTCAAATACACATGAGAGTTTCATAGTCCTAATAAGTTTGTATAGTAGAACGAAATTCAGGCGTAGTGGGCTTGGTAGGCGGAATGGGCAAACAATACTTGACGAAGCTTGTATAGGTCACCCTGTGGGGAGCTATAAAATCTTGCCACTGAAGTGGATCATTCAGTGCACTTCACCCTCACTATAGTCAACAGGTCTCTCCTTGGCGAGACCATAGCAGCTAGCAAAAACAGCAAAAGCAAATAGCGAATGTGCCTGGGGCCTCCCTTCCCCCCCCCCCCCACTCTCCCAAGAAGAGGAGCGCTTCAAATGCCATTCACCGCTGAGGATCGACAAGCAGTAGTGGACATGATCGCAACCCGGTTAGGTAATTCGTCTGCCATGGCCTCAACTGGATTTTCACCACTGGTGGATGACAATCTTGTCATTTCCTGGGTGCTTGTTGTCCTACAGCGCGCCTCCTCTCTTTGATTTTCTGGTAATTCATGACTTTCTGACTTAGAAATTATTTTATTTTATCTTCCTTTTTCGAGGCGGAGGCACTGACAAGTGGCGCGCTTACCACTCGCGTGCTCCTAGGTTCGAATCTCGGGTCGATTCTCACCCAGGCCACCGAAGCCTTTGACCCTCCGGGGACAGTAAATTGGACCAGATTCGTTTGAGAGGATAGGAACTTTGGTTTGCAAGTCGGCTGCCCCCCCCCCTGAGTCATTGTATAGGCCACATCGCATTCAATAAGCCACTACGATTCTGAATGGAAGTAGAATGCGTGCCGCATCCCACAAAGGGATTGATCAACGGCGAAGACTTTATCCTTTTTTCCTTTTATCTTTTTTTGTTGTTATGCATCGACGTCCTTTGCTGTTGTTCTCCCTGCTCATTGCCTAGCAATTAATTATCCACAATTTTTCCATCAATTATCTTCTTTCCTCTGTGTCCTTACGTAGAACAAACGAGATCTCGCTGGAAAAAGGGTCTCCTCTTGATGCCTGAAGTATCGGTCCGCGGTTACCTAATTTATAGCGAACATGAGGGCGAACGCCAGGTACTTGTGAACCGTGGTCTTAAAAGCGGCACGATAATTTGGTACTCGGTCTAAAATGGTAGCAGGGGTGCAATATGGTGCGAAAATGGCGAAAAAGCGAAGTGAAACGGTCAAAAACCTGCAAAAAGCCTTTGTTCTACACGACTCAGAAAGCAATTTCGGACGAGTTTCCCGTTGGCATCGTGCCAATAACCGCTACGGTAGATACGGCTGCATGTATGTACTCATATATCCATGCAGCACCGCAGCCGCTTCATATCAATCCCTTCGCTTCATATTGTACTTCGCAAATGAAGCGATACGAGCATCAGCATCGGTCGGACATTTGTGGGCGGGCGGGCGCGGTGGGCGTCCGGGTCGGTATGTTGCAGCTTGATAGGGCGCTATAACGCTACCTTCCTTGGGAAAACGCCTGCTCAGGTTGCTGGGCGTATGAATCTTGCACTCCTTGTAGGTTTATCGCCCCAATTGCCTTCAACGGCCAGGTTTTTTTCTCAAAGCAAGCTTTGAATTCACTCGCGTTCCCACTCGCTCGCGACGTGACCAACATTGAAGGCAAACTGTAGACTCAACTCTTTCACGACATCGAGAAGTACGGGTCGGCAGCAGCACATATGTGATACCTTCGCCGTTTAGGAATTTGTGAAAACTTAACGGCCTTGAGTCCTTAAGGTTAAAGGAAACATGGGTGCTGACTGAGACTCACCTATACCAAAATCCTGTGGCTGCCCGCAGTCAAAGGGTGGCTTGAATCTAATCAAAGGTGGTCAAAAGTCAAGCTGCGGTTCGAGCCGCCCTTCAGTCTATTTGATGCTGCCGTACTGACTGGTCGCTTCGCTCCCCTCTTCGTCTAGTATCTCGACGCCACCTTCCATCAGTGCTGGCAGCCGTCCACATTTGAGGAGCCGTACAGCGCGAGAAAGCTGGACCAAAGTAGGGCCCACCATTCGTCCCAGGTAACCACTAAAAGCGGAGGTGCACCCGGACTTCGTGGACAGCTAGTGGGGAGGATGCTTCTAAACAGGGCACAGCATCGTGATGTGTGAAATGGCGGTGTCAGTACGACGTCCCCTCGAAAAAGGATCCTGCTACGACCTCTCCCTTTTCTGCTCTAATTGTTTCCTCTGACGGATCAGATACGTAACGGCTCGCGAGCGCTTGCGGCCGCGTTATGATTCCATAGCAAATTAGCGGTGGAGCAGATCTGTTGGCTGGGTGGAATCGCGGGGATTTTCCTGGGTTTGACAGCTTTTTTAGGCTTAGGGCTTTTCAGAAATGGAAGGCGGTTGTTGAGGCAAAGTCTATACTGTTGCACTTTCTAACCTACCAGCCATCTGGTCCTTTCCCCGTGAACTATTTCGGATCGGATACGGACGCGTTAGTGGTGAATCGCTAGCGGGTTTTTATGCTTCAGACGAGAATAACTTTTTTAAACGCAATCTTCTGCAAAACGAAAAAGGCCATCAGAACGCCCAATATTCTCCTTTCCAAAAAGCTCTGCAGTTTACTTGAGACCCGCTAGTTCAGAAGATATTTTAGATGGGTCACCCTTGGGCGACATTCTGAGCCACTCAAAAGCTCGACTCCTTCTGGCCATTGTAAGGATACTCATTCGCGAACTTCAATATGCCTTCAAACACATATTCCCGTTGAACTGAGTCAAAGCATAATTTGGTTATCATCGATCGATTTGGTCCGAGTGTGCGCCGTGCATTACGCTTCTACGCAGAAGTGGTGGAAAGGTGTAACTTCTGATTATAGGAAATTTTTGTGCTGGCAGATGTTTGTTTAGGGTTTGGAAAGGGGGTTTGGGAAGGTCGATGTTCACGAATCTGTTCGAGATATATTATTTAGTCATCGTACTTACAAGTTCATGCTAACTATTGATATTGCTAATAAGTTGTTTTGATACCTTTGTAGTCTTCCTTACATCCGGATCCTCTGCAGCTTTCCGTTCGCTCCATCAGACTTTGTGATGATACTTTTGTGCTGTTGGTGCTCACCTACCCTGGGTTTACGACCCCCCCCCTCTCCATAGCGGCCAAGTACGACCCCTGATGGGTTTCGCAAAACGATGCTGTACCCTGGCACCACACATAATACTTTCGTCAACCGGCAATGTGCAGAAATGAGCCGAAGAGTGAAGGATAAACGGATGCGTATGGACGGGTTTGAGACTCCGCCCATACGAAAATCCCGTAGCGACATGTAGGGTGGAGCACAACCAGAAGTGAGAAGGCGCAAACACGCTGGCGCATC
>MU940521.1:4976-18189 GCA_036418165.1 Cooperia oncophora
CCTATCTACGCGTTCAAGTTATCGCAGCTTTGCTGGCCATTGACCCCTCTCAATACGACTCCTCCTTCCCAGCGAGCCAATGACGGCCCCAGCCCTTGAGGATTCCTCAGCGCATGCTTGACCCTGCTTTTCGTGCGAGTTCTTTTTCCATTTAACCCTTTTTAATACCATTTGTTGAAGATTCTACTAAGCTTACAGCAGTGTTCTGATTTCCTTTGTTGATTTGTTTTTACTATATTGTTACGTGGAGGGTCGTATTCGAGTCATTTGGAGGAGTGGCATATTTTGTAAAATGCACGGTTGCTTATAAGCCAACGCAATATTTTAGGGCAAGACCGTTATGGCGTTATGACCAGAGTGTACTACAAAGATGCAAATGCTGCCATTATCGTCATGGACGCCACCAAGTAAGCTTATTTTCTGAAATTATTTTATTTCATAAATAGTTCTATTCCCTGCCAAGGAGCTCCATGAGTGAGTTATAAGAAAAGTAAACGGTTGTATGTCCTTCAGTCATTTCTGGATCATGCGAGTATCACAAACGGCACTAAATACAGTCGTTACCAGTCAAACCAGTCGGGGCGTGTCAGCGCGACAGCGTTTTGGTGCGGTGCCAGCCCCTTTCCCCAATTAATGCCCGAAGCGGCAAGCTGATGGGAAACTGGGTCGTGCCGCACAAAAACGAGAAGAGAGAACGACTAAATTGCGTGCTAACTCATTGTACTTTACAACTTTTGCTGTGCTTGTTTGTGCTTTGTTTGCTAATAGTTAGAAGTCATTCGTGGACAGCGGGACGCAACCCATTTTTGCGTGTAGTAGCTACTCGTGCTAGTGGAACAACGACTGCACAGCCTTGTTCGCCGGGTGCTGGGGCGTGTCAGGGGCGGGTGGGCGCGGCATCAACCACATCTCCCACAATGATGGTCGCTTGCCAAACTCCAAAGTTCGTGGAGAACCGGTTGACATTGCTCCAGTCCCAGCCTCCCTGGCACGCCCGTTTTTTGGTGCTAGTATAGTTGGAAAGGGCAGTGGGGACGGTAGGCGCGACAAAGGCTGCTCGTCTGCACCTGTCACCGAGACCGTTTCGCATCCCTTCCCAAAGCTCAGTCTCAGAAGAGCCGGAGTCGCCTGGTACTACCCCCCCCCCTTCTGCCCCTCCCAACTACACTAGCACCTACGTTTTTTTATGTTGACTGCCACAGAAACTAGACTGCGATCAGTCGTTCAATTCAGCAATCAAACCAAAGAAGGGGCTTGTCGGTGGAAAGCGGATCTGGACCAGAAACTCATATTGACTGATGGAAACCATATACCATCAGTTTTAGTAGTTAATAAGGTAAGTATTGTTCGATATTTGCTCGTCAATTTGCAAAAAAAAATAGAATCTACAAAATCTAATCTAAAAACAGGAGGGTAGGTAGCAAACTGTGTGGGCGCCCTTGCAGTGGTAGCGCACCGACGCACGTTGCAGCGCGTCGGCGGGCGTCATCGCGAAGTCTGGACGCTACCTGATGAACCAATGCTTTACTATCTGCGGATTCTCCAATTTTCCCAAAACGTCTAGTATGAAGGGGACTACGTGGCGCCTATATTTCTGACCATGAGGAAAAATAACCGCTCATAGATCAAGTATCAGTGGCATGAACATCGATCTCTTTTTTGGTCGTCATTATGACAAAAAAACACTTGTTCCAGTGTGACTTAGAAAATGATGTAAGCGAAGAAGATTTGATGACTATGAAAAGTAATAATGGTTTTGTCGAAGTTATGCGAGCATCAGCCAAAGAGGACTTCGGAATCCAAGAAGCTTTTACAGCTGCTGTGAAGCGAGTAAGTGGAACTTTTCTCTGACGATTTCACTCATTAATTCGACGAACAACCCTTTTCTGATGTTAAAAATGACCTCTCATTTAGCGATATAAAGCAGCGTTCATAGTTCGCAACACTGACGATTGCACAACCGCACCGCAGCCATCGCCTGAAATGCGAGATCAATACTTATCTAATCTTCGGTGAGGAATGGGCAACTGCCGGTGTTGCGAACGGTCTCTTTCACTTTCTCCCTGCGCTCACATGCCTGCATGCATTTTGTGACTACTGCGACCCTACATATTGCAACTTTTCACGCACGATGAGTGGCTCTCCTTCTCCAGGGTCCCCTGCCCAGTAAAAGCTCGTCTTCTGGCTTGCAACATGTTGAGAGCACAATTTCAGATAATTGCGTGCGAAAGAAATGGTCAGTACGAAATGACGTCCACCAGGCGGGCTGGGAATGTTTTCCTTTACGATAATGATAAGCAGCAAACGAAACGACCGAGTTGCTGTATTTCATCACTCCGTGATCTATTTTGATTTATACGAATAAAATAACAATGGACGATAAATGCCAATGTTTCCCACACTTGTGTATTGATTACAGTCGTGTTTACTGCAGACACTGGGGCATGTCACGAGGCTGGTTTGACGCGGCGCCAGCCCGTTTCTACCCGTTTGTCGACGGGGGCAAGCGAGCAAACAATTGGTGCAACGTGTGCTGTCACCGCGCCAACCTGCCCCCCTGACACGCCTCAGCGTCTGCAGCGAAACGACCTTATCTATAAGATAATTGCCGGTTAAACCTGTAACGAAGAAAATAGATTAACCGCAAAGATTACGATGATCAATCCCTTTAAGACAATAAGCGAAACCGCGAGTATTCCGGAAAGACTTAGCCAGGCATCAATTAGATGCAACAATATGTCAAAAATCGACATTTCAGAATCACATGAGAGAAACCTGAAAATAGACCTAAAAAACGACTGGCTGGAAGAGATTGATATTTAATGCAGCCGACCCGAAGGTACTGCCGCTGCGAAACGTGTTGCCGCGTAGGTCAACGCCGAGCTCAAGCAGTGAATCCTTGTTTATCGAATCGTCACGCCGTGCAAACTCGTGAACGCCTACTCTTGCTGATAGTGTAGAGCCCACGCCAAGTAATTACGGGAGACGAGCAAGTATACATGTTTTTCCTCCGAAATAGAGAAGCTACCCCTTACTCATGTATTTTCCAGCTAATTTCCTTCTCATACGATAGAGTAGTCAGAACCTGCTACCTAGGACCTTCACCGGTAACTCTATGATTCACTGCAATTTGATTACTCAACTGAGGGTGCGGGTCTCTGTAATTACATTGAGGCGATCCCAACAATTAGCCTTCGTACTAGTCGGATTTACAAAGTGTAGCACTTCCACAATGAGTCATTTAGATCCTGGTGCGAGTTCCGCGCACGTCACTTCCCTTGCAACGCCCCTTCAGCGCATCTCGGAATTCTATAAATGGAGCGTAGATCGGGGGGCCCCCATTCACAAATTTGTGTCTGCTTCTGAAACCCGTAAAATAGCTGAACATGCCAAGTGCAATGATACGATCACAAAATCAATTAATATACATGTTTATTTGAATCATCTCTGACAGTGAATAAAGTAAGTCAGGTTAAAAAAATATACGCAAATCAAAAGGCAGATGCAAACACCATGCAACAGATGCTTCTCAGAGACATCTAGACATGCTGCGGAAAAAAAAGTATCACAGTTAACTTTACTTGTCATGAATTGTACACTTACTATGCTACAAACAAACCAATTTGATGGAATTCACAAAGTTATATAATGTATAATTTACAAAGATAATGTAGTAATTTACAAAGTCATGTAATGTTTATATAATGTTATTTACAAGTTTTGGTTGTAACGGGTTCTCACATTCACGTGAAGACACACTGTACGATTCCCTGAGATTTAGATCTTTTTCGTGCGTGATATGGCCAGGTCAGTTACTCTACAGGTGTGTCGCCACCCCCCGAAGCTAATGGCTTGTGACAGCTTGATGTTCATTCCACCGCTATTCCTATCCGATCGCACAACCACGCCACACGCCACAAGGCCAGTCGTGGCTATGATCAGGCGTACGGCTGGCCTTGCAGCGTAAGGCGTGCCTATGGCGTGACTATCACGAATTGAAAGGCTACAGGGCACAAGTTACATTAGCTATAAAATGACTCTAACTTCATTCCCTGCCTTCTGTCTAACTGCATGCTTTTAGGGTAGATAGAGCGCTATTTTTCTATGTTGCGCACCTGGTCAAAATGGATCGGATCTCTGAGGAATCGTATAGCGTGTCGTTAAATAGTAGTTTTGTAAGCACCAAATATGAAAAAGTGAAGCGATTCCCATATCACGGTCAGTTCTGAGTAAACTTAAGCGGATATTTGGTTCGATTTCCCTAGGAAGTTATATTCTTAAAGATTCCATTTTTCCTAAAGAACACAGTTGCGACGGATACTACCGAATGTCGTGCAGCTGAGCTAGCACTAGTCACGCGCAACGCCCATTCCATATTGAGAAAGGTCAATGGTATTTCGATACGGACTTGTTGCGGCTACTTGCCAAGGTTCTGGGAAATAGCGATATGGTTCATATCTACTTCGGTTCATAACTAGAGCAGGAAGGGGGTGAGGTGTATTGCGGCTTTCGTATAAATATGCCTGCCTAGTGTGTGGATCCAATCCTTCTTCCGGCTCCTCGAGTATCTAGAACTCGGTGTTGAAATCCTCTGGGACTTCTCTAGTGTTGGATGGTGCTTCTGCGTGGGACTGGTTTCCAGATATTCGGATCTATTGCTCTCGGGCGCCGTGAAAAAAACCTACTCACTTCACTAACGACATCTCTGAGCATAACATCTAGCACCTCGAGCTCGTCGGAAGGGCGTCTTCTATCTGAAAGGATTCGAAAAGAAGGATAACGAAACTCCGCGTCACAATTCCTGCTCCCATCCAATGATATCCACTCAGAAAAATAATGCATCGGATACGTTCACACTTGGCGACTGAGGATATTCGGCGATCCCGAAAGGATTGTGCGACGAGGAAAGTATCGATATGGAGACTGAGCGACACAGCACCTCTTCGGAGCGACCTTTTGGAAGACTCGCCGTTCCCGATGACTGCGCTCTAAAGGAGTGGATGCGTACTGATCGGCGCCGGTCGCTAGTGATCCCAGAGATTCGGCGATTCGGCGAGCGATCCCTAAAAACCAGTTCGCCGAATTCCTCAAAGCGGCTTGCTTCAATATACCAAATTGCTGGATCGCCGAATCTCAACAATCGCTAGCTACCGACGCCGATCGACACCCATTTACTCCTTTGACATGCAATCGCTGGAACCGGCGAGTCCCCTGAACTGCCAGAGCTCTCAATCTCCCTAATCGCCAATTCAATACTTATACAAACCTCGTCGCGTAATCTCGCAAATGCTCAGGACTCAAATTGCCGAACTTCCTCAGACGCTAGGTATGAACGCGACTTTGAGCGCATGTTTCATTATATAACTGCCAAATGTTCACCATGAAAATTTACCTGGATATAGTTCAAGGAACACATCTACAATTGAATTGATTGTGTAGGCCAGCCCAATGTCGTGCATCGGTTCTCGACACTGCAATATCATCAGTAGAAGATATACCAGTGAAAACCAGTGTTCAAATTCTAGCAATACGCAAATGCACCTCCTCATTGTGGTTCTGTTTACCTTTGAGGCGTAAAAAAGCAACATACCTGAGGGCAGATTGTAGTCTTCGTCGAACACACCGACCGCAGAAGGCAGATCAAATTGAAATTATGACCACATGGGATGACGCTAAAATATAAATTGTAATTGTAATCCATAATGCAAGTGCAATCCTCCATATAATGTTCAGGATCTACTGATTTCCGTGCAAGAGTAGCTGGGCGGTAGGTGGGAAGAGAAGGGGTGGTATGCAGCAGTGTGACCAAAGTCTTCTTTTCTGCGGATAACGGGGCGACAGATAGAGTCAAGCAGCGCGCTCGAGCAATTCGTGGTCGGCGTTCTTTGTGCAAGTAGTCCAGCCCGCAACTTTAGATATTGCGCCACTTTCGCCATTCCACAGCGAGTGAGAAGTGTGCTACAGCCGTCGGAAGTCGCAGTTCTTGCACCCGCTCAATTAGACGGCCCACCCATTGCACCGGCTACCATTTGTGCAGGTCGCTGAAGAGAGCGAATGATGTTCAGCTACTTGTACAGAATACCTTGAGAAGATCTGTAGACTTCCCTGACTGGGTTGCATACTCACACCATTTCGCAGCAGCAATGAGCTTAGGGGAAAACCAAATTAATATCTGTTGTTCGACTTTAACAAAAAAAAGAACAAGCAGTGGGGCACGCCCCTAAGATCCGCACAGCGCCAAACCGGTAGTGAACTAAACGAAATTGAAACAACCACTATACTTACTTCACTGCTTTGTGGAATACCTCAGCGCAGATGATGCAACAGAGAAGCGGTTCAAAACTCCTCAACAAACACTCCTCAATCGCGTTGGGCGATTCCGATTTCCTGAATGTCTAACAACATGTTGAATGAAGATGTTCCCGTTTTCGGGTCTCATAAGCTGAATCTCACGAGCCTTAAGATTGGTGGAGCCAAAAGGTCATGATTTTTAGGAGGCAGGGGTTGGACTGGCTGAGGTAAAGGTTACGAGAGGGGGATTTTGTTATGCACGTGCTGGCTGACCCTGCTTCGATTAGGCAATGCACAGCGAATGAGATCGTTCTTCAGCCTAAAATTGAAGTCATGATTACAGAATGGGGGTTGCAACCCCACCGCCTACTCACGAATAAACCAGCACTGACATTTATCGCAGGCCATCACCAACAAAAAGCTTCCTACCCCTGAACCAAACCATCTGAGCCCTATCGCACTGCAAAACAGACGAGGCCTGTAGCAGACAAGGTTGTAAGCACTGAAGAGAGAAGTACAAAAAAAAACAGTCGATCAACAAACTTAACATCATCTACTACATGAGCAGTACATCAATTAAACTATTAAGATAGACAGGCATCTGAAACGCAATAGAAATTTTTCGAAACAGTCTTTGCATATCAAGCCTTTTGACCAACACTGCCAGAGGGGGGAGAGGAAGAGATTGAAAAGAAGCAGAGTGGGCGGACCTATCCGCGGGTGGGGTGTTGTTGCGGGGGCCTCCCCTTGCATCCAGAGTAATGAGGCCAACCGCTATCAGTAATTCATGGCAAGCGGGAGGAGGTAGGTCTCTTTTTATGACGGACAATCGCCAAAGTTCAACGCTCTAACCATGTCCGCCGCGTGATAGCGTTGAGAAATTAATGGTGGCAAGACTGCGGGAAAATTACGCTACTTGTACCGGTTTTGATACTACTGCCCCGGTAGAGCAGCATTGCTGCTGCAATAGGGGAAAATTTTACTAAACGACGACCGCAGCCCGCCCCAAATTAATTCGCTGACTCCTAACCCGATAAAGTTAGTCTCCAACTCAATAGCGTGGCGGTGAAACTAAGGAAAAATGAACTAAAAAGTTGTCTGAGCCAAGTACGCCCCCCCGAGCCTTTCTCTTAGTGTCCAAAATTAGGCACACCGCCGCTGGGGCATAGCGATCTCTTGGCCAACGGAGTCCCTGCGCTGACTTGCTCACATCACATTGGTTTAGCCCAAAAGTAAGCCACAAAGGTTCGCAGCCAGCAGTCTGCCAGTTGATTACACCATGAGCAATGCCAAGAGACACAGAACTGTACCCATGGAAAAGGGTGGCCAGCAAAGATTTTCCATATGTGCGTTCACAATTTGCGGCGAGTGCAGCCAGCGGTCACGCAGAGTCTTTAGAAACGTATAGCTATCGTCTGCAGTCGCTACAGACGACCGTGCAGCGCCAGGAGTGGAGCAGTATGCGACTAAGAGGGCGGCAGACTACTGGATTAGGACGTCGCGAAAATGCGGCCGTGTTTAGCGCACGTTACTTCAAGCATCTAGGGTTCATTAAAATATACGGTATGTTCTAATGAAAGCGTCCCGCCTTTCGAGAGCGGCCTGTAGCGTTTGGGGCCAGCGTCACATTTGGCGTCAGCGGTGCTACAGGCCAGCGTCAACGTTTCGAGCGTGCGCCAGCGGCTCAGGACTAGGAGATTATAGATATCGATTTACGCAAACACCAACGCCTATCAGCGGCCGGCATACAGCAGCGTTTTCGCACGCAGTTTTGCTCCAGTTCGAAAATGCCCGCGTTTACGTTGCTGTGAGATGGTGGACGCTGGCGTCCGCTAGATTGTAGCCATACTTTCCTAGTCGCTAATCAACGCTGGCGGACGCTGGTGGTCGCCGGTGGATGCTGACCAAAGTATGAACGCAGCCTCACATCACTGCCATGGTGACATTCAGATTTCGAGAGAATGAACCTAGGAATGAGTGAAGAACTTAGAACTACGGTACATCTACACTGTACATCAAGATTGCATAATTCTGTGCTTCAGCAATCTAGCGTGTGGTTGCACGCGCTGCAATTCCACGACGCCTAATTCAGTAGTTTGCTAACCACCTACTCCCTTGTACTCTCCATTCCTATACGCTGATGGATACTGGCGTTCGAGACGATATCCGTACTTGCCTATTCATGGCGCTGCGGTACTTTCGAAATGCTGCTGGTCGCTGGTGGACGCTGACGCAAAGTATGAACGCAGCCATAGCGTTGAGTCGCTACTTCCTCTATTCTCTCGAAGAGATAGTATGAACGGATCGCCACAATCGGGGAGTCGTGCTGTATTTCAAGAAAATGAAAAAATCTCATAGTGTGATTATTATGAAAGGATATGAGCTCACAAAAACATCTTCTTGCTAGCACGGACTAGTGAGGGAAAGGTTCAGACGTAGTGCCTTCGACGAACCTGCAAAAAGCAGTGGTGACTGAAATGCGAATGATTATGTCACTAAGGAATGTAACTTGAGACGTCTAGATGGATTTGGGCTGAAAGGAGCGGGAAAAGCAGCCGTAGTTCGTGGCTGTATTACGCAATGCGTCAGGGCGGGACATCTCGTTCTTTGCGGACGCGGCATCGCTCGCCACGTCCATCAGCGCGGCGTATTCGATTGTCTTGTCACACATCCACGATTCAACTGGTTCCACCCAACTGGAGAATTCGTGAATCCGAGGTTGAGATCGTACAAGCGGAGATTAGTCGACAACACGTTCCAGTCGTTGTTGCGAATTCTCCAGTTCTCCTGATTCCCCTATTTTTCCGCATCTCAGATGGTGCATGTCTGAGGGCCGTGCAACTTGTCCCTTTGTATTCTCCCACCGACTTTCCTTTTTATGTGGTCTTGTTCGCTGCGACAGGGCACGCCATCGATGATCACAGCGGGGGGGTCGTATTTGACCGCGAGGGAGGGGGGGAGTCGTATTTAGGTCAGAGGAAAATTTTTTGACAGCTTGATTTCTCTTGTTTCACGGACGCTATAAGGGGGGAGGGTCGTATTTGGCCGTTGTTGAGAGAGGGACTGCCAAAGATCTATACAACTACTATTTCCGATAGTTGAAAATGATAGTTGAAATCCTGACGACCTTCCCTTCCCCCACCCCCGCTCGACGGGAAATTCTTGGCAGAAAATTGGAAATTTTTCGGGAAAAAATGGAAAAATGTAGTATTGGAAAACGGAAAGTGGTAGGTACATGGAAGGGTAGTGATTGGGATAGAATTAAGCGGGTGATCGTATTTTCAAAAAGATCACTAATGCATTGCGTGCCTCTTGCTGAATTAGGCTCACCACCAACTCGTTTTTCACCTACTGTTGTCGCTTTTCCGGTTCAACAGTTGGTGAGAACGCGCTGGCGCCGTGCCGAGTCCAGCCCCTCTGTTTCGGCACATATTGCAGTCGAAAGACGACCCTCATCTTTACCTCCCCTCTGGACCCCCACACCACAGATTCCCCCGTCTTTGGATCAGCCCTGGCAAACTCGTCGGTCACGCTCCAGCACTCTTTTCTTTCATACATTCTAATGGTAGTTGCAAAGCGCTGCATTTGTCCTTGGTGCGAGTTCCGCGCATGCATCCACGTTTGCAGCATTCCCTCACCCCGTTTGTCGCAACAGGACCAACGGCATACACCCAAGGCTTCCCCCTCTTCGTTGTCCTCTCCCCTTGCAAAAGGGCAAACAAGAGAAATATTGGTCATTTTTGAGAAGCTGATTAACCCCTATTGCAACGAAAGGGTGGAAAAGGTGGCGCCGGTGCCGAAAGTGCCATATGCATTATAAGGCAGTGTAGTAACCTCCATAACTAAACAGAACTTCAGTGAATTTTTTGCACACTTTTGTTCGCTGCGGTAGCTGGGACGTTCCAGGGGGCCGAATCTAGCAATATGGGTGTCTGCAGGCGACAAAAACTGATGGAAACGGGTATGTGACAAGAGAATCGTAATTCGCCGCGCTGGTGGGCGTCGCGTGCGACGTCGCGCCCGCAAATGACGATGGTTCCAGGTAGTAGATGGCGACAACAGGCAATTCAGAACCGAAAATAGTCATGAATGTCTACGATGACGGGGTCTACATGAAGTCCGGTGCTCCAATCGACAGGTTAACACGAGTTAAGAAAACGCCGCGCCCATCGCCGCGCGCGGCGGAGCGGCAAATACGATTCTCTTGTCCGTCTCCCGGTGGAAACTGGTTGGAGCCGCGTCAAAGCCAGCTCCCGAAACGCCCAAGCGTTTGCATAGACGTACCGTTTTGAAAGTGTAGAAGTGGAAACAATGCCTATGAATTATTTATTCAATCACATTTGATAGACACTAAAAATTGATCCAAACACGAAAGAAATTCTGCAAAACGCTTAGCACCACATAAATGACAATAACTGCAGAGCGCTCTGGATAAAAAAGTCACAAAATTAAGGCAGTAACAAGGAAACCCTTACGGTAGAGCCAACTCTACTGCAGAAAGAAATAACGAACAACCCAAAAATACCACAAGGGCAACCCAATAATAACAACAATAAGGACAACTCAAAAAAATTTTACACAAAAATCCTTTAAAATCAAAAATAATGTATAATCTGCAAAGTTTAATATGAATGTATGTAAAGTTCTACATGAAAGGAATGATCAGCTTCACTGTACATACTTTAAGGGCCGCAGCGGGAGCAAAAATTCGTCCACTTCTACAGTCCGCTATGAGAAAGCACGGATATTGTCGGTTCTTTTTCAAGACAGAGGGAGAAGGGCTCATCGTCAGTCTTGAAATAGCTTGATTACAGAGTGCATGCCTAGGGGCACAGTATCGGAATAAGTGAAATGGCAGTGTCAAAATGACCATCATGATCGGAAACTATATGGCATTTCCAAAACAGAAAAGGTAGCGTCAGCATTCATTGCTTGTAGATGAGCAGCTTCTGCCGAGCTTCTGTACTAAGCACTTTTAGACCGCGTTCAGACTTCGCGACTGGGTCGCTGGAGCGATTAGATCAATCGGATCGCGCGCACGACTGGGAGCGCACCTCCGCCAAACGGTGCCCCGCCGCAGTGGCACAATCCAAATTGGGACTGTGTAAACGCGGCTCGATTTGAGCCCGCCGTTGCGGCTGTGCATCCTGGCAGTGGAAACGCCCGCCGCGTTGGTCAGTGCGGTGATGCAATCACGAAGTTGGAACGTGCGTCTTAGACGTCTACGCTATTTCAGGTTAAAAGTTGTAATGTCAGATATGTGGCATTGCATCTAGAATTGCAGAAAGAGCCCTTAGCCAAAGTCTCCTAGTCAGCGGTGGAACATAAGCGGGAAATGGAAAATTTCTGTGTGGTAATGATTCCCAGTATTCTGAACTGATTGCACTTAAGCGTCGTCTATTCATCCTCTGAAGTCTTCTGGCAGCATCCATGAGTGAGTTGTTGGAGCACCGTATCTCATCTGCAGTTCGCTGCTTCTCTAAACAAGCCCAGAAAAAGATTGATGCACAAGACAACAGTTTCCAGTTTTGCCCTAGATTTTGATTGATCTTGTTTCCGGTTGACGACAAAGTCGTCTTCAAGATTAGGGAAGTTACATTAGTTTTAAATGTATCTCTATCTATCTTATTCTCTTAGTGATTTCTCGTTATCTCTCCATGAGTCATTGTAACTTGATTTACAGTGAATCGATGAGCAATTGAAGGAATGCCAGAAGGCTGTTGCAGAGAGCGACCCGGGCAAAGAACGGCGTACTTATTTAAGCAGCATGATGTCTAGCTGGGACAGTCAGCACGGCTGTCGAAAGTCTTCAACAGCTGTTCTTCCAAACTGCAATCCACTCCATTGGTGCCTCAATTATTCTTTCTCCAATCTTCCGCCCTCATCGATTATCCAAGTCGGCTTAGTTGTTCTAGTTCGAACTCTCTTTACATTCAACGGCTTCTCCTTTGATGGACCTGATTATCGTAGCTCTATGAAATGAACATGATGAATTCTCTTAAGCCTTCTCAATTGTGCCTCCTCGCTCTCGAAGTGCTCTTACTATGCGTATTCATTCCCTTATTCATTCTTGAATCAGCTCTCATTTCGCTGTAAACATTATAAATTGAGTATATATATTACTAGATCATTTATGTATTAGTATATCAGATGAAGTTTTAATGTACCAGGTTTGAGGTTTGTCTTCTCAAGTGGTCAAACCCGCGTGGCGTTCTTATCTTAGAAGAAAGTGCGAGCAGTTATCTTGTTAGAAGACATATCCTCACCGGTCACCTGTTACCGACTCAACTCGGAGCATACCTTTGGCAGTTTCGCTGATTAGGTATACCTTGGCTTCGGAAATGGTGCGTTTGCGGACTCACTTATGGTCTTCTTTGCGGTGCGATGTGGATCCTGTCAGAGAGCGACAAAGTTTGGCGCCCAGCGCCAGTTTGATTCCTTAGCAACTGTTGTCGTCTGGCCCCACTTTCAACAGTTAGCTGTGAGAGCAGGCATACCTGCACGCTACCCCCCCCCCCCTTCATGCCCCAGCCCACCCCCAGCGAACAAGCCTGCTTGTTAACGTGGCAAACGGCGTACTATTTAAGCAGCAGATGGCCCAGCTGGGAAGTCAGACGGCTGGTCAAGTCTTCAACAGTCTTCCGAATACTCTTCCACTCCACGGTGCTCAATATCTCCTTCTCAATATTCCGGCCTCATCATTATTCCTAAGTCGTAGTTGTTCTAGTTCGAACTCTCTTTACATTCAATGGCTTCTCCTTTGATGGACCTGATTATCGTAGCTGTATGAACATGATGAATTCTCTTAAGCCTTCTTCAATTGTGCCTCCTCGCTCTCGAATTGCTCTTACTATGCGTATTCATTCCCTTATTCATAGCCTCCTGAATCAGTCGGGGCGGTGTCAGGAGGGGCGGAATGAAC
>MU940528.1:0-11544 GCA_036418165.1 Cooperia oncophora
CATTAAGTTCCCATTGTTTTCCTTTCCTGCTTTCCTGCAAACGGTGCAGTCGCTAAGAGTATTGCATCTAACAATTCATTCGGGCCATGACGAACTTTGCAGGAATGGTTTAATGCATATTCTAGGGCTTCATACGAGGATCATAACGATCGGTTTCATTTTTGCTACGCGTTTTTGGGAATGCCAAAAAAGGATTGAGAGACTGGACAAGGAAGATTGTTTTCGGTCATCTTGATGGGCTCGGTTCCAAATATAGCTTTCAGCATGCAGATTGCTAGGTGTCATTAAATATTATAGGTGTCATTAGCTACGCTTTGGAAGCAGCCGAATTGGAGTCAAAAGAAGTACTTCCCTTGGTCTGTAAGCACTAGTAGTCCGGTAGCCACTAGATGAACTGGCCAGTCATCAGAACCCAAAAGGCTCGAAAAAATTTGCTGGAACTCTAAATGTAGAGGTAATTGATAGCCCTGATCACGGTTCTGGCACTTATATTTGGTGCCGAGGCAATTTGTCGCCAGCACAACGCTAAATACCCTTGGCGTGTGGGATGGATGCTGCGGGAATCACCGAAGAAGCCTCAGCGCTACCTCACTTGCCAAGTAAGGTAGTTTTTTTCATCTTATTTGCGTTGTTCTCAATGCATAAATGACGATCATATCGTAAACTGTTCATCCTCAACAGTACATTGAGAAAAGAGCCTAACAAGATGGCTCAAATCGTGTTTCCTTAGCAAACTTTTCACTCCTTTTTTGGGATTCCCAGAAACGCATAGCAAAAATGAAACCCATTTTTGTGATCCTCGTATGGACCCCTACAACAACAACAAACCATTTCTGAAAAGCGCGTCATGACCTGTAAAGGCCCTCCCTTGTAATGTGTAGCATAGTTCCCAACATTTAAAAATACAGCGCTGTTCGGCTTGATGGGGAGCATTTCGCGCAGTCTATGTTTGGCGGTTCGCATTCAAATTACCCTAAAATCCCATAGATAAGAGCGGTTTAATTTACCGGTGAAAAATGAATTGGAATGAAATTGAAATTGAATGCAGTCACCCCTCTAACTTGATGGATGGATAAATAAAAATCGGAGAAGAAGTTTAGAAGAAGCTCCGCCCCTCAACTCTAAACCCCGCCCACTTAATAAACAATTCATATAGAAAAATAGCGATTTTAACGGAATTTCTGTATTTCTTTTTCTCTTCTTCTTCTTTTTCTTTCTATTTCTTAATTTCTGTTGTAGGCTATTATTGCGATAATCATGAGCACACAACGCCAAAAAAACGTATACAAACGTCAATTTTCATTTTCTAGCACAAACCGCTCTTATCTATGGACCGCTCTTATCTATGGGATTTTAGGGTAATTATTTCAGGTCGATGAAAGCTGGGTGCAACTTACAATCAGTCCGCCCACAACGCTAAAGTGCGCGTTAAAATAATGTTTCCCGTGATTTGTTAGTTTATCTTCAGTACCGTTGTTCTAAAGAGACTTCAAAATTGGGAAAAAATTTCTCACACTAAAGTACACCCCCCAAGCGACTAAATGCGACCAGTGGTATTGCCAGACATGACGTCTTTTGTTGTTTTCCAGTGCTTCCATTCACGTGATAATGCTCGTGCTGCCTTCGTTCTATACATTTTCTTACATAGCAAGTTATCCATGATACATTAAGGTAATGCCTGATTCGGGCGAGGTGAAGAAGCCACCTACGCCTGCTTTGAACGAACGCGGTCTTTTCGAGCCTTTCGAGAAGGATGGCAAGCGTATCACTGAAATTCTGAGGTTGGGCTGTTATCTTTTCACAGAGATTTTCTATCCTAAAAGTTAAGATTGGAGTTCAGTACTAAAAAAACCCACATATAAGTACGATGTGCCCCGGACGTACATAGTTTCAGGAATACCCTTCACTGGAAGGCAGCTCCATTACTGATTTCGCCCTCCGCCAGAGGAAAATCTCGAAATTTTCCAGGTTCAATTCGATTGAAGTGTTCTGTGCCGGATTCATTCCACCATTAGTGGGCTCAGTATCGGCCATCTTTATCGCATTGATATTCCACAACGACGCTATCAGTAACTACAACTGGCAATGTGGGGTACGGTAGCTATTGCTTGTGAAATATTTTTGTTCTCAGTTCTGAGCGACAAGTGAAGGAAGAAAAGGTCCTTTTGTACAAAGCCGGCATCACCGTTATGCAAACCCTCCTTGATTCACCCAGGAGCTCCTTCGTTCTAGCCCTATAAGCAGGGTGAAGCATCACTAGGAAGATCGAATCAGAGGGTCGTATTTGATCGTTGAAAAAAGGGGGTTTGGCGAGCCGCGAGAACCTTTTCTCGGTCGCTGACTTTTCTCGATTTTTTTCGTCTCATATTCACATAGCCTCCCCCGCCCCCTCCCTACTATTCTGTACCAGACAAGGTCGATAATGCAGATTTTCACTCATTACTATGCTGTATCCTGCTGAGGGAGCTTCCCCGTCTCATCAAGACAGTTCCTTTTTGGTACGAGCAGTCTCAAAAGCCCCTTACCTTCCCTCCCTGGCCGACTTGCGTCAAAATTTGACCTTCAAACTTTCTGCTTATCTGGAATAATCTTCGTTTCTCAGACATCACAGATCATGACCTTTCAGCGAGCCCGTCTTCCATCTCTCTCACGAATCATTAATCTGTCGGTGGAACGGACGTTTTGGCAGCTATTTTTGCTTTTTCACGTGCCAATCAGGGTAATCGAGCTGATCACTGGATGTGAGTAATCTTTAAGAGAAGGCAATCTATTCCTACATATGTTTTTGTTCCCAAGAATAAGATTGATTCGAGCAATAATTTATTGAAGCCAAAATTCACAGAATTATGACCCATGAATTTTATAATATTTACTATTTGATTTCGTGAAAAGCCCTCAGTTTTAGTTTCACGATATAAACGCCTGATGAATGTCCACTACACTCATAAATGGTTGTACGAGTTGTCGCGATATACATACTTCTACATCGGTCTTGGAGAACTCATGTTTCTTTCGGCATTGTCGATTGTTGGAGAACGAGAAAATATCCGTAAGTTCATTATCGCTAATGCATTGTTCACAATGAGAGACGGGCCCTGCGGCCATCTACGTTGCGATATACCGTATTTAGCTCTGATTTATGACGGCTTGTGTAGCCTGGGTGTCCCGTCACTTACTGCAAAGCCGCGAAAGAGAGACAATTTTTGCTGCATTGGACTACTTGGGCGCGGTAGGAACCGCACGAACTGGTTGAGCGCGATGCCTGTCTTTAGGAATCCAGCCTGCCCCTCGAACTGACCCGAAAGAAAGCCCGGCTTGGTCTGAAAGGTCGAGGAAACGCTCTACAATGACAGTTGTGCCTCCGAAGCAGTTCGGGACATTTCTAAACCCCGGAGCTTAATTAAATCATCAAAAACTCACTCATTCTGGTCTCGCAACTGGAAAGTCGCCGCCGATCCACTTTTTATTGACACATTACGTGAACCATTCGTCAAGCCAAGACTGTGGACTTGTCTCTGAGGGACAAATGGTGCAATTAATTTCACATACGAGATCGGTCCAGCTATGAGCTCCCTAATAGCCTCGATCCGCTTAAACCGGGTTTATATAGGGCAGGCTGGCTAGAGAAATTCTAGCGTTTTCTCAGCTAGAGTGACAGCTCCTTGAGAGTATTTGCAAGCCGCAATGGTTGTTCACGCGTGGCGCATTTCAAAGATGCAGCTCTTCCGTGAGTGAAATATCTTAGGCAGTATGGATTCCAAGGACCACAGCAGTGAGATAGGTCCTTATACAATGGTTTCCGCTTTCGCTGAGATCTGCTAAAAGGGCCGTATCTGGTGCGGGCAACCAGCAGCGCTTCACTAATTAAGGTTGTCCGGAAAATTCCTCAGCGTTTTTTTGTGCATCCTATTTTTTTGTACATTCACTGCTGATTAAAAACTCATTCTGCCTTGCTTCTCAGTAGCACATCCTGTAGAGAATTTCTTGCGCTATCTGATGGTATAATTGCCGTTTCACCATTGCTTGATTAACCCCTCTTTTTCAAGATTTTTTCAAGCATGTGAAAAGAGCACTTCGGACGATTTTTTCTTCGACTATAAATTGGGGCAATCCGCAATCGAAACAGCTCAACAAATTAACCAGGTGTGGGAGCCCAATAGTGCTAGAGAAAGCACTGTGCGGCAATGGCTCAACAAATTTCGTTCTGGAGATTTCAGCCTTGAAGATGAACCTCATAGCGGTCGACCTAAAGCAATATCTGACGAGGATTTTAGGGGATTTTGGAGGCTGACCCATCCAAACAGTTCGAGAGATAGCAGAAGAGCTAGGCCTTGGCAAATCCACTGTTGCAGATGGTCTGGAACGCATTGGGAAGGTGAAAAAACTCGATAAGTGGGTGCCCCACAATTTGGAGTGACCGGCAGGAATCGGCACGTCTCGAGGTTCCTTCTGCATTGCTTTTGCGCAGCAGAAACGACCTGTTTTTGGACCGAATTGTCACCTGTGATGAAATATGGATCATGTATGATAACAGGAGACGTTCAGGACAGTGGTTGGATTTTGACGGACCACCGAGGTAATTTTCAAAGCCGAATCCTCCCGAAAAAAGGATTCTGGTCACGGCTTAGTGGTCATGGCTGGTGTGATCCACCATAACTTTTTACCACCGGGCCAAACCATCACAGCAGAACCCTGCTGTGAACAAACCGACCAAATGTACCGAAAATTTTGTCAGATGCAGCCAGCCACTTATCAAGAAAGGTCAATTCTTTTGCCTGACAACGCCCGCCCGCACGTTTTCACAAATCACTATCCATAAATTGAACGAATTGGGGGTTGAAGTTCTACCTCAACCGCCATATTCTCCAGACCTTCCACCAACCGAATATTCCCTTTTCAAACATTTTCAGAACTTCCTTGCTGAAAAATACTTCATCAATTAGACCAGGCAAAAAAGACCTCGTAGATTTCGTGGATTCTCGACCACCCAGTTTTTTCTTGATGGGATTTCTCGACTGCTATCACATTGGCAAAAGTGTGCTGATTCGAATGGTGCCTATTTCGATTAAATCCGATGAGTATTAAAAAAGTTACGATCGTTTAAAGTGAAACACCCAAAACGCTGAGAACTTTCCGGACAACCTAATAGTTGCTGTCCGCCTGCCGTCCTTTGCAACTGGGGTTCGCCTGCCCGTCTTGGCAACTGGTGAGAGAGCGGATTGGCAACCGGCGCCAAACTAGGGGGCCTCTCTGACAGGCCCGTGCAGCATCTGCAGGGCGTAAAAGCGGCTTGTAGCTCGAAAGCGTTTATCTTTGTATGCTTTGTGAACATGTCTCGATTATTTCAGAGTTGCACGTGATATTTTTCTACATATTCGGAGTCTGTGGAGTCGGACATATGGTGGCGAACATTTTCTGTCATGCTCACTCGCTATACTATCTCAATCCATATGTGAGTTGAATTCAAGCAGGAATTTTGCGTTGTATTCATGGGAAACGAGACGGACAAGAACAACGCGCAATTTTTGACAAGGCCGCGGGCGACACGTGCCTATTCTGATGTGCATTGCGCTTTGTGGACTGGCGGAGAAAGCTCGGTCTCGGCCGCGAATGCACATATCAGAATTGCGCGGCCTGTCAAGATTGTCTTGTCACATGCTCCATATTCATAATACGTGCTATCGGTCCTATTCCAGCGCACTTGACTGACCCTTTTGGACGAGTTGTCGCGCTTCGTTTGAAGGTCCTAATGGGGGCCAATTTTCCCCGTTGAAACGAGTTTTCCGCGCTGATTTCGGCGCCGCGGCGCGAGGGTTCTTTCGCGCGCGGTAAAAACATGATTTGAGGTCACGGGAGCCGGTCGAATTCACTGACACTCCCCCCCCCCACTGGGACGACCCTTGGACGAGTTATCCGTGCCGTTCGCGAGCCCAGTAAGGCGGAGTCTTCCGCGGGCGCGGGGGCGGGACCCGTTTCCTGTCCTAGGCGACTTAGTGCCCAGTGGAACGAGTTTTCCGCGATTCGCCTGGACCGCTGTAACGGCTCAATTTCCGTTGGACGAAAGTTTCCTCGCGCTCAAAAAGCCGAGCTCCGAAAGAAAGTTTTTCCACCTCGGTCAGCGTCGCGTTTTTGCCTTGTCGCGGCGGCGGCTAATGCCGATGGGAGGAGTTGTCCGTCGAAAAGGGCGGCTTGTTTGGACGAGTTTTCAAACGGAATAAAAGTCGGCGAGGTGGTTCCCCTTTGGGGCGAGTTTTTCTGGCCCGGCGCAACAGGCGGAATTCAGCAAAAATCGGCTATTTCAGCCGTTTCGAGGGGGGACGATGCGAAAACAGCCTATTTCGGCCATTTTCGGGATGTGGCAGGTTCCGGGGGACGCTGCGCAGAGAATAAAAGGTTATTGTATCATCGCAAGTAGGGCTCGATTTTCAAAGAGGATGGCCCCACACTGCGCCTTGCCACACTGGTCATTTTCTTCTTGAGTTGATCACTAGCCGATCACCATTGGCAGAGCAGGGCTGCCGGGGGCGGGCTTTTCCCGCCCTCGTTACACGCCTCCGACTGATTGCGATGTTGCAAATATAAGTGTTCTTTCTCTCCCAATCCAATAACCATTCAAAATGAATAAAGGTTTCTCATTTCCAGGGCCGAATATCGTATTATTTAAAGATCACCTTCAGCGGATTATATATTTTCTCTGCACCAATTCTGGTAGGATCCTTCATCCTCTACTGGAAACAGTGCATTACATGGGGTATGTCATTCATTGCTGGTGATTCATCAGTACATTCCAGTCATTTCTACTCAAACTTTTCTTTACAACCTTGTTCGCTGCGGTTGCTGGGGCATGTCGAGGGGCTGGGTAGAGGTTTCTCGCCGGTCCAATTCCCACCACCCGTTTTCGCGTTCATGCTGCAACAGGTGGTGTAGAAGGGGCTGGCGCCGCATAAACTCTGCCCCCTCCTTCCGCCCCAACCACACGCAGGCGGACAAAGTCGTGTCTAATAGATTTCCTTCTCTGACTGGTTCCCATTTAAGCTTATGACGTCTTCGCTATATGTGAGTACTGCGGGGTGTTTTTGAACATATGCTTCCATGGTTGTGCATTTTTCGACATCCGCTATAAGGTCTGCTTCAGGTAAGAGCGAACTTTCCTACTTCCTCTTTTATGGCTTTTTATTTTGAATCTGTTATCTTATATATTTTCGCAGAAGCAGGCAGACTTCTGTACAAGCAAGGTGAAAGTGAATGCAGTATGCCACTTTTGAATAAAAGGCAGCAAGGAGCGGAGTGTTAACATTGCCCTTGGAGTTGCGAAACATCCACGCCATGGTGCTGATCCAAAAGCCTCTTTTCACACTTCTCAAGCGCAGTCCCTACGACCACGATGGCGAGCATTTCGGTGATTGCGTGTCAATGGAAAGGCGAAAACTTTTAGGAGATCATCATCATTGCCTCTACGTCTCTGATGCATGACTCTGCGCTCTAACACGCCGCCGCACCGTCTACTCACTCTTCCGCTCTGGACTCTCGCCGATCGATAATTGCTGCGCTCTCGATCAGCTGATTCCTACCGCATTTTCGGGGAGACGGTAAAGAGGATCGTAATTCGCCGCACCGCCACGCGCGGCGATGGGCGCGGCGTTTTCATAACTCGTTTTAACCTGTCGAATGGAGCACCGGACTTCATGTAGACCCCGTCATCGTAGACAGTCATTGTAAGAATACTCACCTTTGAAAACCGAAGTCGAAATTCGAAAAATTTCAGCTTTAACAAGCTGAATGTAGCAAAAATACTGCGAAAATGCGGCAGAAATCAGCTGATCGAGAGCAATTATCGATCGGCGAGAGTCCAGAACGGAAGAGTGGGTAGATTGTGCGGCGGCGTGTGTTAGAGCGCAGAGTCAGAATCAGAGACGCAGAGGCAAGGTTTTTGCGCCTTTCCACCAACAGGCAACTATCGGGCCGCTCGCCAGCGTGGTCCTTAGGACCGCCCCACCGTCCGCTGAGAACTGCACTGTACTCGTTTACCTCACCACTGCTTCCCCTGCTCATGCTAAATCGTTTTTAAGTTACGTGACAACAAGAACTCTTGGTGCAGCTTTCGGCGCCAAAAGTCAGAGCGCAAAGATCAGGGATCAGAGTAGTAATACCATATACTTCAGAATCACAGTTCAAGTTGTCAATCGCCGTTTTTGTGACCAATCCCCTCCAAAAAAGCTTCTAGTTTTTATCAGATGGATGAGTGGGTTGTAGATTGAGCTAAATCATTTCCAGTGTTCGTCACGTGGAACCGATTCGGGAAGCGATAGGTGATGAGCCGTTGAAGAAGAACAAGATTAGTCCAGAAATCGAACTGAAACATCGATCACATGGCTAGCAATTCCTTTGATGTTCACCACGTCTGCATATGAATCTCCCAAAGCCTTGCTGTGACAGTTACGGTAGCTTTGACTAAGTAATACTTGTCGTTTCGCTAGTTTTTGGTTTGCATCGTTGCGAATTGATTATTGTCGACTATTTGGCGCTATTTACCTTGGAGCTGGGGTATTTATTCAAGTCCCTACCGACATACTACGGTAGAAATAGGAGAATAGGAGGTCAAATGCAAAGAAATGATACCCACGTATCGATCGTATCACAATCGTATCGAATTACAGAACCCCTACCCCCCTCCTCCTCAGGTTAAATGCGGCCCAACCTATTGGCAGTTTTTGTTTGTGTATATGAATAATTTGTTGTATATTACTCATAATATTATGACGTCATTCTGGTCCTTTTATAGAGCTCCTATCGCCCTCCGCTATAGGCAGACACCATTATAGCCAAATACCGTAGCACCACTAGAACAGTTTCCCGAATACAGAGAAATTCTGCATTCAGAGGTAGACAAACCTATGTAGGGACCTCGAATCTTCGAAATTGCCTTATTTCTCGGGAAGAAATGCTCCTGCCTGAAGACAAGCAGCTCTGAGCAAACTTTTAGGGCAATATGATGTCTCTAGACACAAGCGCTGTCTTTCTTCTCTTTTTTTTCTGCACAAATTCAGCAGTACTGAAAACGTGAAGCTAACCAGTACGTACTGACGACACGCTCAATGGACCTCAATGACGCCATTTTCGCTCTTTGTGATGTTTTTTTTCTGTGATCCGAGTCTTTCAATTGCTACGAACAGATGAAAGTTATATTTGATTTGAATCTATTGACAGTTTGCTATGCTCAAAATAAATGCGAAATACTTTACTGGTTTCGATGTTGGCATATTTCTTTATATTCCAAGGATACCAAATGCTATTGGTCGCTGGTGAACCCGCGCTCACCAGCGTTCCGAGCGACCGGCAGCGTCAGCGATT
Organism: Cooperia oncophora; assembly: GCA_036418165.1. Lineage (NCBI taxonomy): Eukaryota > Metazoa > Nematoda > Chromadorea > Rhabditida > Trichostrongylidae > Cooperia > Cooperia oncophora. The sequence goes on from MU940528.1 coordinate 9,352, forward strand.
AGGAAAGTATAGATATCGATCTATCTGCCAGCGTCTACCAGCGTTCACTAGCGTCTACCAGCGACCACGTACACCATCTACCAGGAGTAGAGAGCAGCGTCCGGGAGTGAAGAGTATGGGGCGATAGGAGCGTGGCAGACAGCTGGTAGAGTATGGGGAAATAGGAGGGTAGCAGACTATACTTTCCTAGTCGCTGACGCTGCCGGGCGCTCGGAACGCTGATGACGCTACTGTTCGCTGATGGACGCTGCTGCAAAATAACAACGCAGCCTGAGATTTTGGCTGTTCTTACCACGAACATCGTTCACTAACCAATCATGCTTCACTTCCCATGGCACTTGACCAACACTTTCGACTCAGCTCTAAGGACTTGAAAAATCCTGAAAAAAGTCAGCACTAGAGTTTCTGAAGTCGTTTTCGTTGCACACGCCGCGGCGTGTGAGGTGAGGGGAGGGGCAGCGCTAGCCCTTTTTTTCACCGTTATTGTCGCTTATTTATTATTCATTATTGTTCAGCCATTGGTGGAGAAGGAGCGAAGACGCGCTGAGCCCGACCCCTTGATACACCCCAGCGTCTGAGACGATTGGCTACCAGACCAAGACCAGGACCATAGTGCAAGACAAATGGACCATTTGCAAATCTACGGTGGTTTAACCAAATCATTTATCGGCAAAGATGGGGTTGATCACATTTAAAATTACTATTGCTTGGAACACAACAAAAACACCAGCCATTCTCTCCGAATGGCGCTAATAAGGCCTGAATCTATATTTATTCACATGGCATTCTCCTATGAGAGGGCTGTTCATGTCGAGAATCCCGAATACACTGAGAAATTGAATCTCCTTGTCCATAAAGTTGGAGATAGCCTGAAATCATTGCAGTCAGCAAAAAAAACCTTATAGGGACAAGTTCATAGTGATGGACTGGGCGGTTCCAGTTGAATGAGGGCGACTTTCTCACTAACTATTAGCCCTTCCCCCAAACAGGGAAGGCGATAGGCGACGCGTCAATGAGGAACCGTGATATGCGCCAAAGTTCGCGCTGATTGTCATGGCAGAATAGTGACTCAGCAGTAAAGAAAAGAAACAGTTGAAACGCTCTAAATATCATTTTTTTTTGCAGTTGATTTGCAGCATTCTGTACTACAAACAAGTTATACTTTGTTGGTCCTTCTACTGACACTCGATCCCCACATCTCGATAGAAATCCTTGAAGATCTGAAGACTACTGGATGGATAGACATAATACTTTCTCCCTTTAGGCCTAACGTCGTTAAGTCCGATTATCTCCTCATTCACTCTCTAGCTCATTTTCTTGAAAAAAGCGGCTCGTGATGAAGAGATGAAAAGCGGCATTCAAATTGTCATTCGACTAGAAGTTTCTTAATCCAGGGCGAGGACCTGTATCGGGCAACATCCTTTACGATGGGAATATGCTAATGGTGTATAATTACGTCGGGGTGAAGAAATAAGGAAAATTGAGAGGGGAGGTACTGTAAAACAGCCAATGTGGGGGAGTTCTGCACCAGGTGGAAGGGGAGGGGGAATTTCGAACTTCCGCTGCTCCACTAGTTCCGGTTCGCATATCTCATTGTCAGTTTTGAACCTGTGAACTTGTGAAATTTTGTGAAGCTGGAGCAAGCTTGCCAAACTATCTTGGTAAAACCTGTCAACTCTTGCAAGCTCATGACATAGCTCTGGCTCTACATGGCTCTACATGTCGATGGGAAGTAGCGAATGTACAAAATACCCCCCCCAGTCGACGAACAGCCCCGAGAACGTTTTCTCCCTTCGTCCTACTGCCTGAACTCGTATCCAGATGGGACGTTTAGAGCAGTCTCAAGCGGACGTGTTTCTTCGCATACGCTCACAAGGCCCGCCTTCCAGCGCTGCGTCTTACGATGTCCTGACGCAGACGCATATCATACACATATCTAGCAGGTTTAAAGGTACTGCAGGAACCAGAATTAGCGCGATTCGATATGGAGTGCAAGCAGATCACGGAGAGACTGGTGCGGCAGCGCAGCGAAAGCGTCGCCCAAATGGTATCGTCTGCCGCTCGTCTTGTTCGCGGCGGGTGCTGGGGCGTGTCGTGCTGGGTTTCTCGCGGTGCTAGTCCGTCTTCCATCAACTGTTGTCGCTTGCCCGCTCGAGCAGTTGATGGAGAACGGACTGGCACCGTGCAAACCCA
>MU940534.1:0-16132 GCA_036418165.1 Cooperia oncophora
ATCGTTACTGTTATCTACTATATGACCACCACCTTCCTGTCAACGTTTGTAAGTAATCTTTTGGTAAAAAGCCTGTAAGACATATTAGGCACTCAACGGTGATTTGCTTAGCTTCCTAGGAATCACGTGAGAGAATGAGTCACACCCAACTTGCAAAATCACCAATGTGGGGTGGGTGCGGATCGAAGATTCACCTTACGGCGTTGGAACCTTGCAAGCGGGGTACAGCATCGTGATGTGTGAAATGGTGGCGTCATTACGACCCCCCCCCCTAATATAAGAGAGGGTCCCGGTTCGAACCCCCGCTTCCCTAACACCTACCTACCAATTTCCCACATTTTCCAGTTTTTCACCCAAAAGTTTTCCGTCGGGGGCGGGGGGGGGGCTATATAGCCAGTGTGTATCGGGAAAGATTCCTAGATTTCCCGCAACTCCTCACCACTTTTTTTCTGGAAGAGAGAGGAGTATATTACAAATGAAACAGGAGCGACCAAAGTCAGCAACCGGAAGAAATTTTTTCCCAACGCGGCAAATTTCTCTCAGAGCCACATACGACCCCCCTCTCCCAACAACGACAAATACGACCCCTATCCCGAGCAGCCGAGTACGACCCCTCCCCCTGCCATGTACACAACGATGCTGTTCCCTGTTTGCAACTTCTTTGTACTTCCTAACTATTCAAGTATTAGGTTGTCCGGAAAGTTCTCAGCGTTTTGGGTGTTTCACTTTAAACGATCGTAACTTTTTAACACTCATCGGATTTAATCGAAATAGGCACCATTCGAATCAGCACACTTTTGCCAATGTGACAGCAGTCGAGAAATCCCATCAAAGTAAAAAACTGGGTGGTCGAAAATTCACGAAATCCACGAAGGCTTTTTTGCCTGGTCCTGTTTGATGAAGTATTTCCCAGCAAGGAAGTTCTGAAAATGTTTGAAAAGGGAATATTCGGTTGGTGGAAAGGTCTGAAGAATATGGCGGTTGAGGTAGAACTTCAACCCCCAATTCGTTCAATTTATGGATAGTGATTTGTGAAACGTGTGGGCGGGCGTTGTCATGCAAAGGAATCGGACCCTTTCTTTTGATAAGTGTTGGCTGCATCTGACAAAATTTTCGGTACAATTCGTCGATTTCTTCACAGTAGGGTTCTGCTGTGATGGTTTGGCCTGGTGATAAAAAGTTATAGTGGATCACACCAGCCGATGACCACCAAGCCGTGACCAGAATCTTTTTTTCGTGAGGGTTCGGCTTTGAAAATTACCTCGGTGGTTCGTCGAAATCCAACCACTGTCCGGAACGTCTCCTGTTATCATACATGACCCATTTTTCATCACAGGTGACAATTCGGCCCAAACAGGTCGTTTCTGCTGCGCAAAAGCAATGCAGAAGGAACCTCGAGACGTGCCGATTCCTGCCGGTCACTCCGATTGTGGGGCACCCAATTGTCGAGTTTTTTCACCTTCCCAATGCGTTCCAGACCATGCAACAGTGGATTTGCCAAGGCCTAGCTCTTCTGCTATCTCTCGAACTGTTTGGGATGGGTCAGCCTCCAAAATCCCCCTAAAATCCTCGTCAGATATTGCTTTAGGTCGACCGCTATGAGGTTCATCTTCAAGGCTGAAATCTCCAGAACGAAATTTGTTGAGCCATTGCCGCACAGTGCTTTCTCTAGCACTATTGGGCCCCCACACCTGGTTAATTTGTTGAGCTGTTTCGATTGCGGATTGCCCCAATTTATAGTCGAAGAAAAAAATCGTCCGAAGTGCTCTTTTCACATGCTTGAAAAATCTTGAAAAAGGGGGTTTATCAAGCAATGGTGAAACGGCAATTATACCATCAGATAGCGCAAGAAATTCTCTACAGGATGTGCTACTGAGAAGCAAGGCAGAATGAGTTTTTAATCAGCAGTGAATGTACAAAAAATAGGTGCACAAAACGCTGAGAACTTTCCGGACAACCTAATAGATAGTTCAGCACCTTCTCAAATCAAGAATGTCCCTGTACATTTGAGGATCTGACATTTGAGGACCCACCAAAGCGGGTACTGCCTATCCTCCCATGAATGCTAGGATAGGCAGTTTTCACATTGGTTAGGAACAATATCAGATCAGGCTCTCCTTCCTGTTACGAACAGGAAGGAGAAAGAGGAAGGACAGAATGAGCAGGGCACAATGACAGACCTGACTCCGCTCGTACAATTAGCCAGGCTGTGCGCTTATGGAGGTCCAACATTTTTTAAAATTGACCTATTAATCTACTCCTTCTACGAATTTACTGCAATTTTGCTTGCTTTCTCTATAGCTGCCGAAGGCATCATTATTTTTTATCATTCACACTTTTGATTTTTGCGTGTATCACACTTATTGTCACAAGAAGTGCAGCCAAAATAGCTCTAGTTGGGTGCTTGTTCCAAGAAGACGGGCAAGAAAATCGTAACTTGCCGCTCCGCCGCGCGCGGGATGGAAGCGGCGTTCTATTAATTCATGTTAGCCTGTCGAGTGGAGCACCACATTTGAAGTGGGATACGAAACTGTGGGCATTCACAACTATTTTCGGTATTGCATTCCCTGTTGTCGCCATCTACGACCTGGAACCATCGTCATTTGCGGCGCGACGTCGCACGCGACGCCCATCAGCGCGGCGAATTACGATTCTCTTGCCACATACCCCTTGTTCCAACGGTGTTTCATGGGCTTGTTCAAGTGGCTCCTGCAGCAGAAAGGCTCTAACTTATAGCGCACTCGGAACGTAAAGAGATCGCGAAGTGCGGGTTCGAGTCCCGACAGGAGTCGAGGCTTTGCCCATAACTCAGTATTCTTGTGATAACTGATTTTACCGTTTTCCAGACAGGAATAATCCTAGTCTCGTCGATTCATCCAGGAGATCCGTCATTGATACATGCATTAGGTGAAGGTACTCTCGAAAATACGGCTCTATCTACCCTTGACACCTTTCTTGATCAAATCAGGTTCGTTTTCTAATCACGGCTAGGGGAGAATGACTTGCTCCTGCTTACAGCGTTTCTCTGAAACTGGCGAGAGCTGTGGGCTGAAGCTTGTGATAGTGTGCAAGCATTCTTCCGCTGTACACTGTTGCCCCTCGCGAGGAGTTCTTTGAAATAACCTCAGGTTCTTTTATGAGGATTTTTTTCAGGAACATGTTCCCAGAGAACATTATTCAAGCAACATTCCAACAAGTCCAGACGTACTACGTCCCTTGGAAACCAAAGCATCCACGTATTAATGGGACAAGCAACGCGTCTGAAGTGGTCTTTCACAAACCACAGCTCACCTACACCAACGAAATGAATGTCCTAGGTTGGCTAATTTCTCTACATATCCTCTCAAAACCATGGGCGTTTTGAATTTCTTTAGAGGAGGCCATGAGGCTCGAGTGACTGTGACACACGAAGGTTACAGCCAAGTTCGCTGCAGACGCAGGGGCGTCTCCGGGAGGCTGGATATGGTACTGGGTCAGCCAGTTTCCACTCAAGGAAACGGGGCAAGCGACAACAGCTGCCGGCGATCGTGCTGGCTGGGCGAAACTCTGCGTCTGCAGCGAGCAAGACTGTAAGTCAGCAAGGTGGCGCTGGTTCCATATTGCATGTGCCGGTCGAGCTACTGCACCTGCAACGCTGCCGTCGAAGCTCGGATCTCCTGACCCACATCCGAATGTTTGCCTTTTTCAGGCCTCATCGTGTTCTGCAGTGGGTTCGGTGTGATTCTAAGCATACTCGGCGATCAGGCGCGATTGATGATCAACTTCTTCATTGTTCTAGACGCTATCATAATGAGATGGATATCTGCTTTAATGTGGTGGGTACTGCAGCTGGATCTTACCAAACTCGCTACTATACATAACTTTTTCTTTGTTTGCTGTCTGCCTGTTTGTTTGTTTGTTTGTTTTTTATTTGTCCATTTTGCTCGCTTGTTTGTCTGACCAAATTTTTTGGTTCGATAGTCACTTTGAGAGTTAGGTTTGAGTATCGGAATGGCAGGGACAAGTCAGGATTAAGGACAAGTCATGGGCCAAGATTCACGGAGCACACAGGCCAAGCTCCGCCCTCGGTGGGCGGGACACGTAGAATTGAGCGATGTTACAGACAAAATTCATAATTTGGTTCCAGGGTAGTCCACAGCTGGCAGAAAGTAGTTTAATATTGTCAAGGGTTGAATGTCCAATGAGAGTAACCACCCTGAAAATGGGCGAGGCGTATGTGTCCCGCCCATTCCAGGTGTGGTTGCTTTAATTCTACGCAAAATGTGGAGCATAGATTACTTGATTCCATACTATTAAAACAATGGTTAATTGCAAGTCTTTATATAATTGATTTTTGAAGAATTTCAGAGAGAACTTCCACAAAGAAATAACTTACACTCGTCATTCCGACACTTGATTAGGGCAACAAGGGACGCGACGCGGCTGCGGCATGTCGAGAGCGCGGCGATCAGCTGTTTCCAGACTATTTTAGCCATTTTCTTCCTAATTTACACTGTTTGGCTGCTTTTCTCGAAATTAGTTGTTCCTTGTCTTCACAAGGTAAATTCTGATTGAGATTCCTCTTGGTTTTTTTTTGCAATTATACAGGTAGGTAGACAATCGAACAAACACCTGAAAAAATTACACAAACACTATATAACATAAACAAAAAAAGACTCCACGCCTAATGTACTTCATAAAGACAACAAAACAACTAACCTAAAAAAAATAGAAAATACAGTGAAAATTAGGGAGAAAATGGCTAAAATAGGCTGGAAACAGCTGATCGCCGTGACGCGCCGCAGCCGCGTCGCGACCCTTGCCGCCCTAATCAAGTGCCCGGGTGACGACTGCAGTTTCCATTTCGCGCGCGCCCAGTGAGTGACGAGGACGCTATGGTCATCATTAGTTGAAATAACTTCACTTTTCATGATGCCTGACCCATCTGCGGAAAATAGAAAGCACTACTCAGTGTTGGGGACCAACCAAAAGGACACCAAAATGGCGAATTCACTTTGAGTTCCTATGATGAAAGAAGTTAGGGACAAACAGTAGCCATTTTTCAGGTGCTATCCCTATTGGAATCTTATCGCTTGTCTGTAAAAATATTGTTGACATTGACAACCTTACTGAAACGGCTCAAGGTAAGCCTTCGAAGAATTTGTTTTGCCGTTTCATAGTTGAGGCGCCGTCGTAGTTAGTCGGGGTGGTGTCAAGAGGTGATGAAGAGCGCGCCTCCGGCTGCCTTTCTCCCAATAACAGTCCTACAGTGTTCGATTTTTGAAGAAAACGACCAGTAATGAAAATGCTGTGGGTGAGCTCATTCCGACACCTCCCCGACTGATTGCGGCGACTTCAACTGTATAGCTTTGAGTCTTGCCGTGCTTGTTGGGTGGAAACTTTATGCGGCGTGGGATCTAATCAGTCGTTTTTGGAGGCATTAGATCATTCGGAAAGAGTGGAGTGAGGAAGCCGATGTACTCCTTGTCTGAGGGCAAAAGTGGCGTTTCCTGATGCACACCATACCCCGAAGACAAGATGTGCGGGGCTATCCGAAGACAAGAAGTGCGAGGCTAACTACTTTGTTCGGTTCCACCTCTTATTTGATGCTAACTGGGAACGCTGGCGAATCTGAGGGTTTGCGCTAATGAGCATTGAAGTCAGAGATCTTCCTTCCTTCCCACTTTCCATCCATTCCCCAAGCTGAAGGGTGCCCCAATATGGCCAACAATTTTTATTACAGCACTCGCAATGTATGTTGTAACGGTGATCTGTGGCCTAATGATTCACTCACTGCTCACTCTTCCACTTCTGTACTTCATTGTGACAAGGAAAAGTCCTTTCGCCTACATGACGGGAATGCTTCAAGCCTTGGCGACAGCTTTCGGAACGGCTTCGAGGTAGGGAACAAATCAGTAGTGATTCCTCATCTTACAATGTATCTTGTCAGAGAATGAGACAAGAAGACGTAAAATTTTGCTCGCAAGGGATGGAGTGTCAGGGGGCCGTGCTTGTAGCGGTGCTAACTCGTTCACCAACTGTTGTTGCTAGTCCCGCATCAACAACTGGTGGAGAATGGGCTGGCGCTGCTCCAAACGCATCCTCCTTGTCACGCCTCACATCAGCATTACCAGCTAGCGAGACTGGAGGCGTTTTTCTTCGATTAGGTGAATAACTGCGATAGTTTTTAGTACTGCCACTCTGCCGGTGACATTTCGAGCTTTGGAGGAGAACCTGAAGATTGATCGGAGAGTAACACGATTCGTGCTCCCTCTGGGCGCCACAATCACTATGGTATCATCCTATGCAACTATTAATTTTATTTACTGTTCGAGCAGGGTACAGCATCGTGATGTGTGAAATGGTGGTTTCAGTACGCGGTACGACCTTCCCCTCCCCAACCTACCTACCCTTTTTCCTGCAAACTTCCTACCATTTTTTCCGGAAACTTCCCAAAAATTTGGACGCTTCTCTCCCCAAAATTTTTCAAGCCGCAGTGGGAGGAGGTCGTCGGGACCCAATTACTATTTTCAAGGGTATAGAACTTTGGCGACCCCACCAGTAAAAAGAGGGGGCAAGCGTATATGGCCAATGTGAAACGGGAAAAATCGAGAAAAATCAACAGCCGGGAAAAATTTTTTCCCAACGCGGCAAAATTCTTTTAAAAACGCATGCGAGCTCACCCCCCCCCCTTCTCCCAGCAACGACCAAGTACGACCCCCTCGCGTTTTTCACATAACGATGCTGTACCCTGTGTTCGGGGTTGTATTTTCGCTTTTAGATTTTTTAGAGGCGATAAGAGTGGCCCGTCAACGGGAAGAGGCTCAGTTAGAGAAAGGAGCCGCGTAAATATGAAGGTTCTTTCCAAAACATTCTCCGAGGCTTTAACTCAACTCTTTGAGTCTTGAAAAGAGCACTCGTCTTGATGGGCTAGTGTGATGACAGTCTAACCAGTCTGGAGTGTCGGGGCGTTTTAGAGGGGTCTTGTCGGGGCGCTTGATAGATCCCACCAGTTAAGGTTGCCTGCTTCCACAGTTTGTGGAATTTCGGGCACAGTCAATGAACACCATGACTTTGGAAGCACATTAGTGAAAAAATGATTTGATTTGAATATGTTTATATTGTTTTTAGTTTTATTTTTATTTTTACTAATTCATAGTGCAATTAGAAGCGAATGCGTTTCCAGTCCATGAAAATTCTCTTTTCCTATTTTCAGGACGGCACAGCACTCTACGAAGCTGTCGCAGTCATTTTTATTGCTCAACTTCACAACGTCAAACTCACTTTGCTTGAATTATTAACTATTAGGTGAGTGTTTACTTACACTGCATTCATACTTAGCGACTCATAGCGACAGCGAGCGACCACCCGCATCGTTAGTCTTTGGATTTGGATTGCTGCAAAGGTGGAACCAAATTTGTAGTCCATGTGATCGTATAAACAGCGGTTCAAAACAGTTGCAGTAGGAAGGTTCTCAAAATGTGGATGTGCCCCTTGGACAGTGAAGCGTGCGCCTAGCTTCATGGTATCACTCCTTTCTAAAGAATTGGAAGTGTCTGGTACTTCGGAGCTCCCTATCTCTGACCTTACTGAAGAGCAGCAGATTTGAAAGACACTTCCCAGTCACGGCATCGCAGTGCGAGTTGAGCAGCAGGGAACATTTTTGGTTGGGTACGAATTGAGCTGGGAGCAGGGCAATCATTGGCTGGGGATTTTGGTCGACTCCATGCAACCCTCCCCGTGGTACTCTCCTCGATATAATCGAACTGTCGAGCAGTTTGGGAGGTGGGGGGTCGCACGGTAAACATCTCTCAGACCGGATACGACCCCCTTCCTTCCCTCCTGCGACCAAATACGACTCTCTATTGGGGAATCTCCAACGATGATGTGCCCTGCTTTGGAGAGAAAGTGGAAGCGCTGCCGTCGTATTGAGTGATCTGAGTACTGGTGCGGATGCTGCGTATGTAAACAAGCTTGCTGAACTATTTCACCGGGACTGCCGGGACTGAATGTAGCGCTCCAGTCCCGAGAATAGCTGACCCTGGGAGGATAAATTAACATTCATCGTGAAGCCCGCCATCATGGTTTAGAAATGGGGGCACCAACTATGGCAGCACATAGGTAGGCCTGACTGGGAACAGCGTCCAGTGTATCCTTATATAATCAACAGTCCATGAGCTCGAGCTCAAAGGTAGGCCCCGAGGCAAAGGTTTTTGAGATGCGGTTGATGGTGCCCTAAGTAAGGTGCAGTGCATTCTTGTACAGCAGGCGATGTGCAGTATTCCGAGAAAATATTTCTATCCATTCTTCCTGGACGGCACAGCAGAAATGCACTCATCCCCTGAGCGTTCAAGGCTCAGTGGTTTGATGAATGCACAGATAAACAAATGTTGTGGCTTTCTAAGGACTTTTTCAGTGTCACAACAACCGTGGCGTCTATCGGTTCTGGTTCAGTGCCAGCTGGTTTGGACACCATCGTTATCGTGCTGACTACAGTTGGACTTCCAGCAAAAGATCTCAGCTTACTGCTTACCGTCGACTGGCTGCTGTGAGTTCAACTAATTACGTTTCCTTTTTGAGAAAGGAGCAGCAATTCCTGCCGTTGGGAGAAATTTTTTGCAAAAGACGAGTCCCTTAGAATTTCCTGCTTTGGTACGACTCCCCTCCTTCCTCACCCGCTACCCTACGTACCATCTTCCGGAATTTTCCGGATCTTCCGGAATTTTGCACTTTTGCTGAGCTTTTTCGGAGTAGTGGGGAGCGCACGTGAAACGGGAAAATGAGAGGAAAGTCACTAATAGGAAAAGTTTCTCTCATTGCTGTTTTGAGCATCCTTGCATTTCTGGCAAGGAGACAAATTTGGGCCTCACTTCGAGAAGTGTCAATGAGCGTCTAGTCTTTGAGCTTTTATATCCGCTATGTGTTTCAGTGATCGAATTCGAACTTCGGTGAATGTGTTGGGTGACGGATTTGGTGCCGGAATCATTCATCACCTTACCAAAAACAGCTTGGTAGAAGCAGACACCGACGAGTTGATTCGGCAAATCAGAGAGGACATACGTATGATTTCAAAGTTCTCCAAATTATTTCAAGCTCCTATTGGTTTTTTGGTCAGTTGGTACCGTTCATATTGAAGGGTGAAAAGGGTAGCACTGTACAGGATAGGTAGGATTCATGTCAAAGGCACATTTTCTGATCTCGAGCTATTTCAAGCTAAACTCTTCAAAGTGTATGATACTTGTTCTATTGATAATGACTTCAAACATTTCCCTGCCCCTGACATAATCCCCTCATATGCCAACTTTCTAATGAATCGTGTTCCGAACACTCCAGTAGGTACAAGTTTCGAAGAATGGGAATTTAAATTTTTACTGTAGGTCGTTTAGATCAGCTCAACAATCCCAACGCTCTGCCAGTTGACAATGCTCATCCGAGCGACCAGATCTCACTGCACAGTCAAACGGCGATTCCAATGCAGGTATGTCGCTAGGCGCAGTTCGGCTTGGTGAGGGCATTCAACTAGTTCCTATCGATCATTGTCAGCATCTCCTGTAGAAACCTGCAAGCAGTCTTAAGGCTGTGCAGTAGCACGAGCTTCCTTTATACATGATATGAGTCTACAGGTCAAGGTGAGGCGTGCAAGTTAACAGGAATCATTAAGAAAACTAGACAGCTAATTAAGTTCTCTCCCCCCTCCCACCCCCGAGCCGAACAGCGCCATGAAACTGATTACCTATTCGTGTGTTTACGATTCGTTCAGTTGTAAATTTGTCGCTTGTGGCGCGGCTATAAAGCGAGGCGACTGAGAGTGCTGCCAGAAAGTATGTTCTGTGAAGCCTCTGACTCCCCTACTTGTTAACAATAAGAAGCTTTTTTTACTCTGATATGGCTGGGGGCGGCGCCCTATGTGAACAAAGGGTTGGGCATATCAGGTGGTCTGGATTTGGCGCGGCACCAGCATGTTTTCCACCAACTGCTGTCGATCTCGCGTTTCAAAAAGTGGTGGAAGTGGGCTGGCGCCGCAGCAAACTCGGTCCCTGCCAAGCGCCAGCGTCTGTAGAGAAAAGGAGCATTGCGGCGCTTTGAGAGCTCTACCGTGGTTGCCCAAGTTCCCCCGTGGACGTGTTGGCACGCTGCCGAGTTAGGCGGTGAAAGAGCGATAGAAAACTAAGTGCCCCAGTGAAACGACAGGTAGGACGTCTGGGCTGGCTAGAAGTATGGCTTGGTCGCGCGGCATACTGTGTGCGAGACCTGTTCACCGCGCACATGTAGAGCTTGCATCTCACAGGTGAGTCCTGGTCATGGTCGTCCTCAGAGACGCATTTGACGTTCGTCGTATGGGCGGGGCAAGGCCCCCAATCGTGCCTTCCTCGGCCAAGCGTCTCAACCACGTCACAGTACCACAGACAGGGCATCTTCCGCTAGGGTGGTGGGAGGGAGGGGTTTTCACAAAGTTCAGCCCCTAACCCTCTAATTTCCTCCTCTATATACGACCGCCTAGCGGTGGTGTAGTGACAAGTGGCGCGCTTACCACTCGCGCGGCGCCGGGTTCAAATCCCGGGTCGACTCCCGCCCAGGCCAACCAAGCCTTCTACCTCCGGGGACGGTAAATTGGTACCAGATTCGTCTGGGAGGATAAAACACTGACTTGTACATCGGCTGGCCACCGCAAGTCATTGTATAGGCCACATCGCATTCAATAAGCGATTCTGAATGGAAGTAGAATGCGTGCCGCATCCCACAAAGGGATTGATCAACGGCGAAGACTTTATCCTTTATCCTTTTAATACGACTGCCCAAAGGACTGGTCATGCAGGAGGGGGAGGTCGCTTTCAAGCAATGCCAGGCCAGACACGATTCCGCTTTCGAATTGACGTGCACACGCTACACTCCCCCTCTCCCAATAGAGTACTCCAACGATGAGGGTACCGCGCGTAAAACAGTAAAAATCAACTAAAAAAACGTCTTCGGGCCAAATGCGACCCTTTCATCCCTCCAGCGACCGAATAGGACGCCTGCTGAGAAATTCCCGATGTACTGCGTGGTCTGCTTGCAATGGAGGGGAATAACATTGAGGAAGGCGAAATAGCATGTTAGGCTTTGACGAGCGTGGACTGCGTCTTTGAATACCTTGGATTTTATGCACACCACAGGCTGATTACAGATTCATGTCTCCCCAAAACGCACAATTCCAGATGATCGATGGTGATGGTGTTGAGAAACAGGTGCTGCCGGCGAATGACAAACGAAAACGTCTCGCACGTTTTTCGGGCCAGTCGTCGAAGAAGAGGAAAGCCGAACATTGCTCAAAGGCGAATTCACTGTATAGTCCCCTTCTTTCCAATTACGGTGTTCGCGTGCTGGTCGTATTTTCTAGTCCCTCGAATGTATCCTTGCCCTGGTTTAGACACACTCGTGCTCATAAACATACAAATCCTCCTCTATTGCTTTACTCATCCTCTCTCGATAGAGGCATCTTCACTTTTCACTTGATTCATCTTAATCAAGCAGTCGTTTCTTTTTGGTTATTAATCAGGCTCTCAAGCCTATCAAACCAATGTTCAGACTTATCAGGACCAGTACCTATGCCACAGATGTTCAGATTCATTTATTTATTGCGTGATATGAATAAATCAGAATTCTATGGCTTTTGTGTCAATTAACGATGTATTCTACGATCAGCTGACTGCAACTCGGTGCAGATCGGCTTGGTGGGGGCATTTTGCTGGACCTCATCGATCACTGCTGGTGCTTAATGCGGAGACGTATGAGCCCCTGTAAAGACATGTAGCAAGAGTTCTGTGTGTCTACTTGACAAGGTGCAGGTATTCAGCCAATGAGAAGACGTGTATTTCCCAAGAACAGTAAAGGACGGCAGCCAGAGTGCAAACGCACGCATCCTCACCCCCCCCCTTCCCTAGGTCAAACAGCGTCTAACTTCCCCACAAATTTTGTATAGCTCCTGGTTTGGTGGCCAGTGTCTTTTTCTCAGAGTCGCCATCGGAGGCGATCACCGTGCCGCCGTTATTGAAACGTTCTGGTGCAGGAGATACGCGAAAAGTATTATCACAGTTGGCCGAGCGAAAACCCCTTAATTGTTAAATTTGAAGGCAGTTGGCACGATGGTTTCCTGCTTAGCCTAAAATGCTAGTAGGGCGCTGTATAGTGGGGAAATGGCGAAAGAACGGAGTGAAACGGTCAAAATCCTGCGAAGAAAAAGCCTCCGTTCTTGTAAATCGATTTCGGACGAGTTTCCCGTAGGCATCTTGCCAATCACCGCTACCGAAGATACGGCTGCATATGTGTACCCATATGCATGCAGCATCACGGCCGCTTCATACCAATCCCTTCGCTTCATAATTTGCTTAGCAAATGAATGAATACGAGCGTCAGGAACGGTCGTCCATTTGTGGGCGGGCGGGCGTGGCGGGCGTTTGGGACGTAGTTGTGGCTTGATAAGGGCCGCCTTATAAGGGCACCTTCCTCGGGGAAACCGCTATGCAGCGCCTGCCCAGGGTCGCGGAATTCTATCCTGCCAGGAGTATTGATCCTAGTCGTCTTGGGGATTTATCGTGCCAACTGCCTTTAACCCTTTGCAGATCAGAGGCGCTATACTTACCCTTCGTCGCTGCAGTACTAGTGCGAGGAGAGGGGACTTTGAGAGACTGGAGTGGCGCTGCACCAACCCGTATTCCACCAATTGTTGCCTCTTGCCCTCTTCAATCATTAGTGGAGCGCGGTTCGTGCCACGCGAAAATCAGCGGAAACATTACAATTTTACTACCTTTCTGATGGTTGGTGAAAAAAGAACACCCTCCGCTTTTCTACAGATTCCAGAGGAGCCCAGGGAAAAAGTCTCCCTCTACGCCATACTTGACCCTAATGAAGGGACCCGCTGAAGCCTTTGAAGGTACTGGAGAAGGTGCGCCTCCATTGAAAAGTGTTACCACCACAAGTCTACCAAGTCATTTGGGAAAGCGAGCTCTTTCGCTATTTTAATAGTCGTTGATTATGATTACAAATCGATTTCTTTACAGGTGGGCGAATGTCGTTTGGTTTTCCCTGCCATTTCCTTTCTCTTGCCGTCATCTAATAGCAATTTTCGTCCTGCGCCTGCGTTGCTGAGGTGGTCCTCGCAAAACTTTTCAAGTTTTCATGACACAGAGGTCACTAACATCTTATTCCTTTAGTTCGCGTGTATACCTTTTACGACGGATTCCACCCTCACTGAACGAACCTCGGCGCTGTTCGACCCGGGAGGGGCATTTTGCACTTCCTTTAATTCTTTTTGCTAGTGCCTGCTCACTCGCGCGGCACACTTTGATGAGACCTGTAGACTCTGGTCAAGTGTCAACGAAGAGATCACCAAAATGCCCCCACAAGCCGAACCGCGCCGGAGCTACTGCGTACCCGGGTTTCCTGCGGTTATCGATTTTCCCTTCAAACTCTAAAAACGTCGTGCCCTTTCGCTGGTCGTTTCCGGCTTATAGTCGTCAATGAGTCATCTATCTATTCATAAAGGACTTTGCCGTACTTCTTCTCAGCAACATGCCGTTCCTTATTACGATTGCCCTCCTAGTGCAGAACTCATCATAGATTTTGTAAAGGATTTCACACATGCTAGTTCAGTTACGGAACATTCTCCTTGTTTTTGTTGTTCTTTTTCAGTTTCTTTTATAAAAAGTTAAAGGGCTGAGGAAGTTGATGGGTTCCATTTCAGGATAAGCCATTTTCTCGACATCCATCCACAATCAAGGTAGCACCGTGAGACTAATCAGGAGTTTTGGGGGGCCAGGCACAGTTCAAGCTACTGCCAGTTAATTCCTCATAGATAAGTCCGGTACCACCGTTGCACATGCGCTTGAAGGACGGAATGCAGAGCTTCTTTGGCCCGGGCGGGACCTATCTGAAAATTCAAAAAAAAAATGAATCTAGGATTATTAGTGCGTGTAAACTTGGCACATCACCGTTTCTGGATTGTTCTCATTGGCGTGAAGAAGTACCTACAAAGGTACCCTTCCCATGCCCCGAACCACGACTTTCGGGCGAAAGCGAAGCAGGCGCCAATTTTACCGTCCGCTATCAAAAATGCTTAGGCGTGAGCGATTAGACACCTTGCCTGCCTGCTAGGGTTCAAGTTTTCGAAAGATTATGTTCAGTACTTGCTGAAAATAACCGACAGGCAGCTCCCTTGATTCAGAAATACACACCGAATCCTTCAAGATTCGTCATTTTATCGAGACATCTATCACATTGTTGACATGTGCGCGTCTTAGAAAGCTCGAGGTTAAGCTGGCAAATATATCTCAGCTTGTGGCTTCAATCGCGACTTTCTTGGGAATCTCTGACTTTCTTCACAACACTAAATTCATTGAAAGAAAATCCAGGAAGCGGATGGAAGGCTTTTGTTTTTTCCTACTAAATATGGAAGGAAACGAATTAATATAATTGGTGATCTTTTTATTCCACATTGGTTTCATTTATCCTTTGCTTGATACTACTATCGTCATATTTTCATCCGAGGTGATTTAATGTTATTCAGATACTTCCATGGGTGAGCACATGATTCGAAAAAAGGGCATAAACTCAATTATTAGATGGCATAGCGATTAAGAAAAAGGAGGCAAATGTGAACAACCCAAGAAATCGAAACAAAAACAGAAATAGAAACGAGCGCATGGCGTAGCACTGTTACTTCTGACGGGAACCAAATGATTACCACATCCAAAAAGATCCAGAAAGGCCGCATTTCTATGTGTGACTCCTGTAATCACCCTATATTGCCCATATGACGTTTACAGAACCTATGCTGGCTCAGCACTCTCGTTGATCAGCTGGTAAACACGCGGAGGGCTGGTTTCTTTGCTGAAAGGTTTCTTTCTTTGGTGATCGGTAGATGTGATGCAACCAGCCTGGTGGAGCGCTTGACCAGACAGCTTGCAAATAAGGACTCGGAGCCACTTTGAATTCTTGAAGATGACGATATGATGAAATGTTGTCCAATAAAGCATTAGTAGGGGTCCGGGAGAGGAGAAAAAGCCAGGCATTAGCGCATCCATCAAAAAAATGTGTCATCTCCATGGCCAGAACCCACGACTTCCGATATGTAAGCCCAACTCACTGCAATTCGGCGAACTATCATCTGGTGACGCCAAATGGCACGGCGTCAAAATCGGATGTCGCTCCGTAATCAGCGTGCCAAACAACTATGAATGGGATTGCAGCTCGAAAAATCCTTGGGAATAGGTGTTGGAATTTCGTAGTCTCCCAATCGTTCCACCGTTTTACGGCTTAATTCTATAAAAATACAACTTGTTACAGCTCTCGAGACCTATTTGAGCGACATATACGGGAAGGTATATGACCATTTACAACAATGGCCTTCACAGTATCAACTGACCTCTCTCGAAAACGTCTCTCAGTTGGCCCTACAGTACTAAAATTTTTGGGGATGATCAAATTCACTAGTCTGTCAAAAACAGAGCCGTCCGTGCCGCTCGGGAAAAATTGTGCAGGGGAAAAATTGTCAACAAATACAGGCCCCTCCCTAAAACTTCCGTCTTTCGGTACTCCATCTTCCTACCACTTTCCCGGCGTTTTCCTCAAAAACTGCCGTAGAGCGGTGGGGGAAGGAAAAGGGTTCATAGCGTATCCGAATCGATAAAAGCGAGAAAATCAACAGCCAAAAGCATCTTTCTCAGAAGCAAATACGGCCCACCCTTTCCTCCAGCGGTCGCATCTGGCCCTTGATAGGGTCCTTAATTTAGGTGGTCGAAAATGAAAGATGGAAGTAGATTATTTTCTCCCTGGGGTGAGCCACACATTTCACTTTCGTATAGAAACCCGAATGCCTCTTATAGAACACTGCGGTGCAGTCTTTGTACAAGTCAGTGTTCTACTCTGCCAGACGGCCTTTTTTGCCGAATATCCGGTATAGAAGTGATGGCAGGCTTGACTGCACTGGGCTAATTGTAGGGCCGGACGCCACGGAACACTGCCACCTACCGTTACATCATTATTTGATTTTTCTTGATATGGGCATCAAAGACGGTAAATAGTCCTAGACGGTCTCCATACTTTTCTTTTGCGATGCTGAACAAAAGGTAGGCACGAAGAATTCTGATTTACGGACAATTCCGTCTGAATTCTTTAA
>MU940536.1:0-14075 GCA_036418165.1 Cooperia oncophora
CTCTGTGATTGCCATTGTTGAGTCACTAAAATCCTAGAGAATGTCGCCATAATTTAACAGAGATCAAGGAGTCCAGCTTTTCGGCAAACGCCGATTTATTTTCACCACTCAAAAGTAGCAGTCATTTTCACCTTCGAGCGCTATAATATCCTAGGCACTTAGATTTGAGTGATTCCAAGGGTGCAGAAGCAGAATATCTGCAGTAAATGCCCACATTATTCGTTAACCACGCCATTCCGGAAAACTTCTAGGGGTACCCTTCGAGGGCAAAGTGTCTTTTTTGGTTGCCCCCCACCTGTATTTTGAATGCGACAGTCAGCCGATGCAAGTGTCAGAGTTTTGTCCTCCAAGAGGAACCTCATGTCAAATAGCCGGCCTGCAAAGCCAAACCGGAACTTGACATTAGGGCCGTGCGCATGGTAGCGCGCTACCCCTTGCTGCCCTACCGAAGAAATGTAGGATATCATTCCAGGATTTTTTATTGTAAACATTTCTCGACTGATTTTTACTTGATAGTCGCTTCATGTAGGTCTCAATCATCTCCATTACGTCTCATCATCTCCATTACAATATGTACGAGGTGATTCTAAGAAAGCGCGAAGTCTTTCCGAGGATCTGAATTTTTACCGAGAAAAGCTTGGGCGAGACTTGATCTGTTGCACGTCTTCGAATAATAGCTATGGAAAAGAAAACTGCGCTCATTGCTGCCTTCTGACTTGGTAATTTTCATTATGAGAGTGCAGTGTGGACGAGTAAAGTTGTCATTCCGACTTCATTCGCAAAAGCCTTGTTGTTTGCATGCAGTTCGGCTTAGAGGGGATCAGCAGATACTTGGCGAAGTCATGGTAAGTCACGACTCCGCCAAGTACAACTTGTTGCTCCCGCCACCTCGTTATGTGAATTCCAAACATCCGGTCTTCAAGAGAACTTGCACTGCTGCAGACTGGAACAATTCCGCTATAGACGTATGAATGGGCCTGCAGAGCAGACGGGCACTTAGTGGCGTTGCTTTATTCCATTCATTCCTGCTGACGCGTTCACACACCCTCGCAGGAAATCATTTTTTCGGACGACTTCCGTCTTCCATTGTCCCATACAGTTGACCTTTGCTGACAATAGGCATTTTGGAAAAGTGACGTAGGTTGCACATTGGCTAGACTCCCGTTTAGCACTGCTGCTACCAGCGAGGCTGAACCACGCTCATGTGTCTTTTCTCTGTGTTTGACCGGCCAGACTAAGCCAACATTATTCAGTTATTTATTATTACTTATTTTTATTGATAAACACGAGCACATGTAAAGCTCACACGAATCCTGGAGGAAAGGAAGTTCTCGATGTTCCTTTGGAAGTGAGGAACAAATGTACAACCTATTTCGCTGCGGATGATGAATGTCAGGGAGGATGGGTTTGGCGGGATGCCAGCCTGTCTTTTTCCTTTTGTTCTGCAAGCGACAAAACCGTATCATATCGTTTCTATCAGTCGTTTCCCACTAAATGTCGCACGCCGCTTCAACAACTGGTGCAGGGCGGGTCGGCGTAGCGGCGGGCCGAACTCAGCTTCACTGACACGCCCCTCTATCCGCAGCAAACAGAGTATATCCACATTGCAGCTGCGTACAGGGTAGAGCAATGGGGGGTGTCGTAATTTTCCGCTGGGGAGTAAGGCGTATTTGGTCGTTGGGGAAGGGGGAATCGTACGCTTTCAAGAGAAATTTGCTAGGAAAAAAAAATATAAAATCTATCCCGGTTGTTGAATTTTCCGCGTGACTTTTCTTGTTTGATGTGGAACATATATCCTCATCCCCTCTTCATTTCCCTTCCTCTTCATCCCACGCAAATTTCTGAGTGAAAAACTGCTAAGAAGCTGTGAACTTGTTTGGAGGGGGGTCGTGCAGACACCCTTTCTCGGGGGTAGGGGGGGGTTGTACCTGCATCACCATTTCACACATCACGATGTTTTACTCTGGCTGCATAAGCAAAGCGGCGAGCTTTTATCTCTTATTTACTTGACTCGGCTTAGCGTTTCCACGTAAACCCTTTTGATATTCTTGGAGAAGTGTAAACGTGAAGCTTCTTGCTTCTTTAACTCCGGTTCCCAATCGCCCATGGCGATCTCTCTTGAAGGCACGTTCCGCGATAAACTAAGGCTATAGGCTCTCAAATGTGTAAAATGATCCGGTGGGCAGTTGTGGAGGCAACACTACACTATAAACGTGAAAATTCGCAAAAATTCCAGTGGAAGCTGACATTTAGGCCCATTAGCACCCCTTGGGCCCATGCTAACTCCCCAGAGGATACCGTCCACTGCCTCTACTAGCTGAACCATTCAATGGTGAGAGTGAAGAAATAACGGAAAAGAGCTGATATCATTATGATATAACAACAAGTGAGAATTCCTGCAAACACGCCTTCTTTTCACAGTGTGCACGTACAAGCTGGCCTCGGCAGGGGGGGTCCTATATAAGGTATTCCGACCAGTTCAGGCCATCCTGCTTTTTCTTCGCTATTCAGAGACTTACCTTGTTGTTCGCAACTGAGCTCCATGATATACTAGCTGTGATCGTGGGCTTCATCTTCAAAGCCTGAGGGCCACATCCCTTTGTTCCTCGTTTCTAGAGGTTTCGCATCCAGTTGGAATGCAGTTTGTGCAACTCAAAGTCCTCGGGAGGCGAGTGCAAGTCTATCATTAACTCGATGCACAGGTGACTCATCTCGTGCAAAACGCTTTCACGAATCAGTTTTTCACTGTTATATTAGCTATGTAGCTCTTTCTCATTTACAATTGGGCGCTAATAGGCACGATCTGTTGCGAAAAAAGCTACTGGTTACCGGAATATCCTTCACCACTGGAGTTGTTAACGTGGAAAATGTCTTTTGGAGCTGTGAAAAGTCAAACCTTGAGCAGGACCAGGCTTCTTTCTCTGCAGCGAACAATATGGCTGAGATGTTGCGCATCTACGAAAGTTGTCTCCGAGTACTTTTAAGAGCGGATACTACAGCTCTTCAAAGGGTAATGGACGACTTCCGATTGCAAATGATAGAGATTCGGCGCTGAATGACATTACTAGAATGTTATCCTCGACAAAGTTGATAGATTCTGCCAAAAGAACTCCATTCTGCTGCACTCGTTGGTTTTCGTCCCGAGCTGCTTGTCGGTGTTCTGAAAAATGCTGTGAAAAATGTACTCCATGAGTCAGGTCACAGTTTCATGTGAATCAGAAAGACTGGTATTTCTAGAGGTGGTTATGGTCAGAAATGGTACGGTACAACGGTGGTGGTATTACTATCGATTCGCGACGTCCTACGGAAATCACCTAATCCAATAGTCTCTACAAATATTGCAGAACGACCAGGCATTACAGTTTTTCCTACAAAACCTCATTAGTATCCAAGCAACTACGAGCAAACACAGCACAGTGCTAATGAGAACAGGTCTCGAGCTTTCCATAGAACCCGTAATGGAGACCTAGGCACAGAATTCTTCGTTGGAGACGCTGGAGCATGGCAAGAGGGCTAGGCTTGGCGCGGAGCCGCCTCGTTCCAGAGCTGATAGACTCCCCTTGTAAGAGGCACAGCAGCTGCTCGAAGGTCAAAATGGCGCCCGTCCGGCCATCACCATCATGTCATTCGCTAGGAGCGGTTCCTTGAGCAATGGTACCAGTCTTCTGTAGAACAATATGAGCACTAAATAGTAAAGCGACGATACGAAGCCCTTGTATAAAAGGATTAGATCCAAAATACCGCGCCAATTCTGAGTGGAAGTAGAAAACATGGCGTGGCCCGGAAGTCAACCGTTAATGGGACCCCCTGCCTACTCTCACACATTTCGCAACCAAGCGCAAACTTTGCGTCTCTGCCTCTCTTCCGTCTGCACCCTCGCAACCATCACAGCAACTTCCCGTGCTGCCATCAGATACTCTGTTAGGTTCTGCACTACCCACCTCCTTGCCTTCCGTTGCCTCCCACGAAAAACTTGACTGAAGATGATTTTCTTTCCCATGAGCCGCAGCCTTTCAAGTTGACAAAATTCTTAGGAAGAATACGACCAACGAAGTCAGAACGGGCAGGCTGACCGTGATTCGTGCCACTTTCTCCGCTCCAAAGGGCACGGAAACGGGGTATGAGGGCGGTGGTGTAGTGATTCGGATACGGTTCACCTAACTGAGGATTCTTCAGCGAAAAATTGCCTACCTAAAGTCCCTTCCGCGCGTAGAGAACCTGCGATTCGACTGTTCTAAGAGAGAAGTTATAGCAGAAGGCTGCTCGCACACTGCTGCATACTCCTACCTCCCTACTGCCTTACCAGGGCCCTTACTAGGTGATCCTGAGCATTCTAGTGGCAAGGGTGCGCCCATTCGGAGGAGGCGTTGTCACTTCCGTTAAGGAATCGAAACAAACAACTTTATCATTGACAACAACGACGATGTGAACAGGGCAATGAACTACGATAACTCGTCCAACTCGTTCCCATTTCCCCAATCTCTTGACTTCTTCCACTCCTATTTTGTCACCGCACCTCGACTGCTCGTTTCCAAGCGACCTCTTCGACCACGCCCACTTTCCAGAAACTTCCGATAATTTAGCAAATTACAGTTATTCAGTTGGGTGATTACAGCTTTTTCGGAGCAGTTGGGCTGGGGGCATTTTACACTTTCTCTACTAGCCATTGTCGTGTTGAGCTACTATATAGTGACTTGTGAACTCTTATCAAGCCGTGTAGGATACCAGTCAAGGCTTGTAGAGATTACTTGTCAATAGAAAAAGTGCAAATGCCCCTCCCCTTGCCGAACAGCGTGTGCCCTTTTCCCGTGAACTCGGTCCGATCATCGGGTTCTGATCCAATATATTGAGATTTTTTTGCGTGTCATTACGACCAATCAGGCAATTACCCCGCGTTGGTTTTTGTGAACAATTACTCTTTAATGTGATAAGGTTTAACCGGTTTTGAACAATACGTCAGCGTAATCGCCAGTTGGTTATAAACGGGGAATCTCTTGTCGATAGTCGTTTGTTCTTCGTAGGTCGTTAAAGGATTAGAAGCCCCTGTGTTTGTAGGATTGAAGAAAACACACGTTTTTATCCCTTATAAGAGCTCTCAATCCATATAAGCAATTTCTACGCTGTCATTCATCCATTGTTCATTTCCTTCTTTTTTACTTGTAATGAATGTTTCTGACTGTGAAAAAGGCTTGTTAGATATTTATGTAGTGCTGGGCAGCACTCGTTTATTAATCTAGCGATATCAAGAGAGTAATGGGACCATGGGGCGCAGTTCGGCGACGGGAGGGGGGGCATTTTGTACAATCATTGCTCCCTTGGTACCTGTTTACAAGTCTCACCTGGCGAAACCTGTGAACTCTTGTGAAGCTGGAGCAAGGTCGTCAAGCTGGGGCGTTGGTAATAACCTCATTCAAAGAGGTCTGTAAAATAGTCGGCACGTCGATGCGAGCAGCAAAAGACCGCAAAAATGTCCCCCCTTCCCAATCCGCCCCGAAGTGACGCCGGACCACGGCTTACATGATAACCCTCGAATACGCGCATAGCGAGTGACACCATCGGGAAGGTGAAAGACCTCGGAAATCTTCCTTTTTACGAGCTTTCCCTACATCCAACTCATCTAACCAATATTTCTGCCTCACCGTTTCTAAGTTTACAAGGTCGAAGGCAAATGAGAAACGAGGAAGCGAAAAGTCAACAATGCCCCTCCCCGTCGCCGAACTGCGACCGACTTCCCTATCCAGCGATGAAGTACGAAAAAGAATGATGAGGTTATTATAATTCGGAAGATTACTATATGATGTTAACTGATCTGGCACTGATTCTCCACTCAAACTTGGTTAGAGTTGTAGGAGGTTAAGTACATCTGCGTACGATATCGGTCAATCACCTCTTATATGGGAATCCTCAGCAGGTGAAGGTCTTATTTGATAGTTGGAGGGCGGGTGGTGGCGCGGCAACGGGGCGGCGTCGTTATCTGCCTGTTGGACAGCGGTTTCGACTTACGTTGCCCCGACAAGAGCTGGAGAACTCAAAAAAGCTCCTAAATATGATAAGTAGTTGGGAGAGATTCCGTGGGGGTGGGTATGGAGAGGTGAAAGGCGAACTGTAATCAGGAGCGAGAGAATTGAGGTGGAAGATCGTATTTTTCGGAAAATTTTCTCACGGGCGATGTTTCCTCGTCAGTGCGACCTCTGCCTTCCCCCCCCCTCTCCCCGCCCTCCACTCCTTACGACACCTTTACATCTGTCAAGATGTTAACAGAGAGATCTGTAATGGTTAGTATACTGAAGTTCCCGAATTACTAGTTGAGGGTAACAAAATTGACAGACTGACAAATTACTGATACAGTTACATCTCAATAAGTAATAATTGCTGAAGGCACTTCCTTTGGTTATCACGTAACCACAAGGAACAAATGTGATTCCTCGCTGATGCGCCTTTCTCGGTATCGGGAGATTCCACGAATGACGAGGGCGTATTGCTTCCGAGTCGGTGATATTGGAGCGAGCCGAGCTATTCCAGGATTATGATGCCGTCTCAAGCGAAGCGCTCCGAAAGTACCCTCCGCTTGAACAACCAGAACTTCTTTGAGAGTGGGGCTTTTAAAGAGGGAGGAAAGCAGGCTGTGAAGCACTAGGTTGACACTTATTACCTGAGTTCAAGCGATTTCAAAAAAACATCTGTTTAAAGGAACTCTCACCGTTGTAATCCCTGATCTTCGGGGATCATTTGCAAGTCCTTACGCTTTGAACTGCCATAACAATCTTCATGAAAGGCCCTTTGTAAAACAAAGCAGTGACGAACTCGAAGGTTTCTACTTTCCAGAAGACTTTCATTTTATCCCCTACGTCTGCTTTCGAAAAAATGCTCCGGTTGCGCATGTGGCCGCTGCCCCTATCGGATTGATTACGAAAAATCTACCCCTCGACGCCATTGAACTTCCGTTTAAAGGACTTTGGTATCGCTTCTGAAACACAATTTTAACGCCAAGGGGATCGGGAATAGTTCATTGGCGCCCATTGGCCATCCAACTCCTGTACTGCTGCATAAGCTCTCACGCAGACGTATTGGGAAGCGATGCAACTCTAATATTGCATCTTCCGTGGAAGTCGATGTGCTTCTGCAATGGAAAGGTTCGGAAGTGTATTTTCATCGGTTTATAATTCATGATGTCGTTGTGGGGGCCGCCTCTTTTCCTATCACTCGCCCAGGTTCCCCACTTCTGACGTGAACAGGTTGCTTCGTCTTCAAGGCTGTCTTCTCAGGTCGTTCTTCAACATCAACAAGTCTTTCATCATTGAGCGACTGAACGACACTGGGCTGTCACTAGCACGCCTCACTTCGGAAAAGGGTGCTGCCCTGCTTGACGCACCCCCCCTCCCCCGCTCCTTCGAGGTGCGTTATCCTGTGTGCGATTATCACATCGATGGCGTGCCCGGGATCCGAATGCTCCGAGTAAGCTTCGCGTGTAATGTGCCTGTGAAATCGCTTTTTGCTGCAGTCCTCGTAGCAAAGGTGCTGCAGCTACGAATCTCATGGTCAGATCAAAGTTGATGTTCATTTTTTTCTGTGTGCGCCTTCCTTCTGAATATGATCAATTGTAGTAATGAACAAATTAATGGTACCATGTTATTTGACTGCCATTTGATTTCGCTCCTCTTTGAAATCTGTCACCTCTGTAGAAAACGAGTTGACAGCATGCAAATAATTTCAAATCACAGGGCCACGACAAGACTCTTGACTGCCAGGACCGTTCCACTTTTGCACTTGAAATTGTTGACAAGGGCACCAAATTAAATGTGCTCATGCCCTTTGAGGGCGGATTCCCACTGCGAGCGCCTGGTAAGTCCCAGTCCCATTTATCCGTTTACATAGTTGCTCCCCTGCTATTTTGCTATTCTCCTATCCACACCTGCTTGTGGACCTATACCTTTAACGCGCGTGGTACGCGCTAACGCAGCAAGGTCACAAGAAAGTTGGATTTCTTTTTGTGAACTAGCCACCTACTCTATTTTCCACTAGACCCGCAAATACGGGCTCGATGAACAGTACTTGTACATAAGTTTCAGAATGCTACCAGAGGGCAAGCTAGATGTTTGGACACACGGCATGTCGCATGCTGGGAATTCCTAACGAGGAGGGAAGGGAGAGGGGTCACTTTTGGTCGCTAGAGAGAGGAATGTAGTTCTTGGTCTAAAAAATCTTACGATTCTTGGCTTTTCCACTTTCACACGTATCCCTAACGATGGGAGACTCCCATTGGTGGGAAGGTCTCGTGGTTTCTCGTCGTTTTGAGATGAGAGGAGGAGTCCTCATACGGCTCTGGCCATCTCGTATCTTTCCTGCCGTTCTTTCTATTTCACTCATTTTCGGTTATTGAAATTAGTAATTGGCAGGCGCACTTTTGTTGCAGTTGCAGGTTTTTTTGAGGGAAAAACCTGGAAAGCTCACGGGAAATTCCGGCCGAGAACCAGCGCGTGCGGGGGAGGTACCCAGCCCCACCGCAAGAAAGTACCCCGGCTCGGACATTGAATTTTTCCTTATTTTCGAGTGTTCTGTATTGTATTGTCAGTTGTAACATCACACTACTATATTCACTCTCGAAACTCCCGATGAGGGCACGTGCTGCCGCTTGGCAGAAGTCAGTAAATGTGACCCCCCCTCAATTTCGTCCTCGGCTACGACCTTCCTACCGTCCTACCATTTTTCCCGAAATTCCTTAAAATTTTCCGTGCTTTCCCCAAAATTTTGACATCGAGCAGGGCACATCGTGTGGCCCTTAGGATTTTGGTTGAATCCGTACGATCCCCCACCTTTACAACGTGCCGTTAAACAAGAAAAATCAGCTATCAAAATAAAATTCCTCGGCCCACCCTGTTTCCAACAAACCTCCCCCCCCCGTGATGAGGAATACCCAACAACTATGCTGGCCCTTGATGAGCGAGGCGAAGGCTGAAGCACTAGTGAAACCGCGGAAAATCCGCGCGAAAATGCAACCATTCCCCTCTCTACAAGGCGCAGGCGAAACGCGACGTTTCTCCCTCTCTCTAGCGTGAACCGAATACGCACCCTTCCCATCTCCGTGGGGTATCTTCGACGTAGCGGGAGCGCTGCTCCACGGGGAGGTGCCGGGCCATTTTAACTGCCATAATCGTTTCCTTCACGAAAGCGAGACGTAATGTTTTGACCAACCGTGAAATTGCCCAGCAAGAAGTGGAAGAAGAAAACAAAAGCGGTGGACTAATTGCTCCAGCATCCGAGGCTCTTGGCCATCAAGAAAGCTGCTTTCGTAGCATATCCCTCAGCCGAGTAGCGGAACAATTAGTCAAAGGAAACAGGGCGTGTCCTGCTGTTGGGGAAAGGTTTTTGCAGACTGCCACCCCCTCGAACCTTCCTCCTCTGGTAAGCTGACCCTCCCTCTGTCTAGTGACCAAACACGGACCACTCATCTGGGGATCTGCCAAGTCCACGTGCGCTTGTTGCGGAAGACATTGACAAGGAAGTAGGGTAAAAAGCGGCTGTTTGATGATCCTATTCTGGAGGTGGAGCCGTCAAATTTTTAAGCCCCGGATCCGCTAAAATGGGCCCATAACCTGCAAATGGCAACCCTGAGGCAATTGTTCTTCCTATTCCATTGGTTTAGCTTTCTGCCATGACAGGGGAGGTTATTTTATGACACCCCTATTGAATCACAATACACTGGGCAATATGCCGGGTTGCTTACGGGTGGCTGCACCACTGCTTCTACCGTTTCCGCTTATTTTTGCTGCACCTCCTTGTTCGCTCTCTTGCTCGCCCCACTGATTTGTTTTGTTTTTCCATGCCCCGATTCTGTTTTGCATGGGTGAACACAAGATTGTTAAGAGCATAACGGAATTGTGGGTCTCTGGGTAGATAACTATGAACTATTGCGAGTAGCACATCGCTTGACTGCATTTTCTCCTACTTCTCGTCATTTTCTAGAATTGTTAGGACACTTTGACGCATCTATCGGAGCCAAAGTGAGGAAAATGACTGGTGGCAACAAGGTAGCGCGCATGGTCTGGGAGATTGACGTCTACCCTTACACCAGGTTCACCCGAGCTTTTCTTACGTCATACGGCGCGTCCATCCATCGGGTATTCAGCATGAGGTTGGCGGAAAATGGCCAGTCAGATAATTTCTCGCCTCACCCTACAATTTTCTTCCCTGCGGTACGGACCTTACTCTCTTGCCCAGCAATCATCTATCCTTCCCAAAATTTCTCAAATTCCTAACAAAGAGAAGGGGAGAGGGTTATTCACGATATCCATGATCGGGGAAAAACTTGAAAAGCCATCAGCCCAGAGGCTTTCTCTAGTCTGAGAAAAATTCCTTCTGAGACCAGATACGACCCCCACCCTCTCCGAAGACCAATTACGACCGCTTGATGGGATTTTCCCAACGATGATTTACCCTGGGTGGAAAACTGATGAACATCGATCGGGTTCTTCTGATTGTATTTTCAAATGCAGCTGCGATTTCGGAACAAACTAGCGAGTCGACTTACGTGCGCCGCATCTCACACCGTGATTGACCGAGCAAAAAGTAGTTGGTCGTCAGTTTGCGCACAAAAATTTTGACCTTGAGCAAGAGTAATTAAAGGGAACTACCCGCGTTTTAGATGAGACCCATTGACTTGAACCATGCGTTGAAACTATTGTTCATGACGATAATTGAATTTTTTCTCTTTTTTTTCCTCGCTACCGTACTTGCCAGTGCATCGTCATCTGGGTTCCCGATTCAAGCAATCTGTGGGCGTCCTTCCTTGTACAAGTGGCCTGGCCCCCAGTCTCTAAGACTGTCGCACAGTAGCGGCTTCACAATACGTACATAACGAAGGTGCTCCGGCCTTCCCAAGTGGCAGTTCTTACGCCTCATTAGTTGCCCCGCGCCCATCGGCAAACTCAATAGTCTGCTTTTTCTTCAACCGGAAGCCAGTTTTCACACCCAGCGTTTCCCGTTTTTGTTTTCCGGAGCGTGTTAAATGGCGTACATATCGGATGATGCCGAAGAAACTTATAAGTGAGCCAGATGGCAGGGGTAATCGCCTTTGCTGCATTGCGAGGCTCTGAGCGTTGCGAGAAATTGTCCAGAGCAGACAGACCCTTAACTTACGCTGTTCTCCCATTGATTTTTGTTTTTTCTTCTCTGGAGGATTCACTCAGGACTAGGCGCGTACTATAGGTTTGTAACTGAACGTCTCTATCATGCAGGGGTTTTCTAATTTTTACTTTATGTCGTTGCTGCTAAAGTTAATGGGGCCAATAAAATATTCATGTGATCAAGGTAATACTATTAGTTTTATTCATAATCCTACAACTTAATAACTGCAAATATTATGTTTTTCCTTAACGAAATTTGAGCAATAACTAGTGGCTGGGCAATGCGAACTCGAGTGGGTAATCGCTTTTCGCCGTAAAGTGTCATTTGCAATCAACTCAAATGGCTTTTCGATGGAAAGCCTAAGTGGCACGCGTTCGTTAGAAGTCACTACGGCTGGCATTCTTTGTCTTCACGGACCAAATATTACTATTTACATTACATTATATTTGAGCCATAATATAGCTTGAAAGGCTAAGGAACAGTTCCTATTGGCTCATTCCTGTAAGCCAGTGTAATTTTTATTTAGTTCCAGCGCTCTTTGGCTCGGAGAGGCACACTTCTGATTCGCTTGTTTCTTCTTCTTCTGTTTTTTTCTTTCTCCACATCCTCAGTTGGGGATTTTGGTTGAGTTTTTGAGACCCTCCTCTTTTTTAGGGCGGGAGGAGGTGTTACTGCTCCCTCCTAATCGAGGTGTCGAGCGGGGGGGGGGGGACAGGGCACATCATTAGTTGGGAATTTTGGTCTAGTGGACCCCCTCCGTTTTTGTTAGGGGGTTGGTACGATCCCTCCTCCCTGGTTCCCTCTTCATCGAGGAACGGGAAAATGGTGAGGAAAAAATGACCCCCGATTTACCATTTCACAGTTTTCCACAACTTCCTCCCACTTTTTTCCGGAATGTCGCGAAAATCCCCCTTTTTATCCCAAAAATTTTGCTGTCGAACGGGGGGGGGGGCTGGAAGTTGTAGATGTACAGTACACATGAGACAGGAAAAACCACGAAAAGTCATCAACCTCCCTCAGAGGCCAAAAGGCAAATACGATCCCCCCTTTACAACGTCCATGAAACAAGAAAAATCAACCATCGAAAAAATTTTCGGGCCCTATACGACCCTCCCCCAACCTCTCGCAGCAACCGAATGCGACCCCCACCTAGGCCAAGCGATGAATGAAGAATGTTGCCCGTAAATCTCTATCTCGTTTGCTTGCAAGGATTTAACTGTGTCTTACTAACATGTCTTGAGCTTTTTGTCATCTGTAAACGTAGCTCGTGCTGCTACTAGCCTTACAAGAGTTAACAGGTCTACACAGGATGCATCAGCTGAGTGATCGATGGAAACCAGAATATGCCCCTTCCCCCCATCGGGCCGAACCGCTACTTGGTCTTTTGTCTTATTTCTTCCATCCAGCAGGCGTATAGGTTGATGGGTTTCAGCATTAGATTCGGGTGGCTGCAGAGAAGGCGCATTAATAAATGAAGTGAGACTCAATTATATATGGAAAAATAAACTGTTTTCTGGCTGGCTGAAGCGCTTCCATATATGGGCTAGCTTTTCACTGGAGTCTCATCCTTTGGGGCGGAATACCCCAGTTTTAACGCAGTTTTTGGCTTGGTGTCTAGATTACACGATAATGGAACGCCCATCAGCTTTTCGAGCAGGCGCCCATGCATTTTTACTGGCATATATAGCAGAACTTCTTTAGGTTTTAGCATAAGCAGTGCTTGCCTCGCTCCTTGGGCGAGTTGTGCTTAATATCCATATAGTGCCTTTCAAGGAGTTGAATGGCAAAGCTAAGTCGGCCCGCTAGGTGTGGCAACAGGAGCGTCGTGCAGGCATCAAATGCTTATGGCAACCCGCTGCAGCAAAACTCTGCATTATACGTGATGAAAAACTAGTTGTTTGTTTGTTACAGTTGGGAGGTGGTGTAATTGCAAATGGCGCTGCTTGCACCGAGTCACCACCCCCCCCCCCCCGCCCCTTCGGAAAGTGCTCTGACCTTGGATCGGCTCCCATCAATGCCAATCAAACTTCCTTTCCCCTTGGGGCCACTTAATTGGTACCAGGCTTGTCATGGAAGACGAAAACATCGACTTCTACGTCGGCTGGCTACCGCCTTAGGCAGCGTTCAGACTTCGCGACGGCAGCGCTTCGGTCGCGCGTTCGACGCGATCGATGCGCATGCTTTCGACTGCATCGATCGCGTCGAACGCGCGACCGAAGCGCTGCCGTCGCGAAGTCTGAACGCTGCCTTACAAGCCACTGTTCAGGCCCAATCGCACTCAAACGGTGTCAGAAGTGGAAGTACGCTTCGCGCATCTAGAAGAAGCACTGTTCAGAACCAGTCATTTTGTTCTATCCCTTCTGTGTATCAGTATAATTTGTGAGATCTTTCAAAGTTCTGATATATTTTTGTAAGTTTTACAATTTATGGGTGAATAAATATGGAAATTGACAGATATGGTTGGCAATGGTCGGTGGGACCTTCAGCGGACCGTACTCTGGGGACTACTTTTCTCCTCACTCCTCTTTCAGCCATCTAAAATGGCAAGGTTTAGCAGGCAAGGTTCAGCACATTGGTAAGTTCAATGAGGGATGAGCAACATCCCTCATTAACATCCCTCATTGAACTTATCAAAGCAATCAGTAGTGCAAGTCTCTCCTGTGAATTGAAAATTAAAATAATTCTATTTGAAATCAATATTATTAGCGCGCTGCTCATCATTACTGGGTGTAAACAGAGAAATCAGCGCGAAACACGCTTTCAGCCATTACGGCAGCCGGTATGAGGTAATTAAATCCCCCATTCTGTTCACTTGCAGTTATTTACATCGCTACCCACTGCAAATATGTAAAAAATGCTATTTTTTCTACCACATGTCGTCAATCATCATCAATCATCAATCATGTCGTTATTTCATTCAGCCAACTGGAAAGGTGATAAATTTTTGTGAA
>MU940540.1:0-20562 GCA_036418165.1 Cooperia oncophora
TGCCTTGATAAACGATGGGACTGACTTGTCTTCAACGTCAAGGACAGTTTGCACAAATGCGCCATCGGGACAGCTACTGCAATACACTTTACATAAAGGCTTCGTCCAGACCTAATTAAACGGCACACTACTGCTGCTCGTGGGGTACCCTTCTTTGACCGCCACGCTTAATCAGCCCCACCAGGAAAATTCAGGGGAACTGGTGGTAGATATAAGTGGACCTATGGAGTTGTACCTAAAAATAGTGGTAGAGAGATGGCGCACGTCCTGCCGTTAGGAAAAACTTTGCCAAATACGGCCCATTTGTCAAAATCTTCTGTATGCCACAGTCCCCACCTCGCCACCCCCTCCCACGTACAATCTTCCTGGATTTTTGCAACTTCCTCACTGAAAAGAATTCCCAGCTGTCCCCTAAAACTTCGAGCGGGCGGAACGGGTGGGGAGAGAGGTGATAGAGAGAGCGTAGCGCGCCTGAAACAGGACAAGCGACGAACTTTAACAACCGAAATCGTTTTCCTTAATAGCAAAGAAGCAAAGGCGACTCCTCTTCCCTCCAACAACCGGGCACGACCCCCTCCCCCCACCGGGGAATCTGCGACCTACAATCACAAGTTGTGAGCTACAGGCGCTGCAGTCGCAGAAGCTTTGACGCCGGCACTAGGAGCGCATGTACCAAACATTTTTATGGCGAACGTATGTTATACATATTCGTGGTCAGGAGAAATTTTATCTACTTTATTGAACTGTTTCGAAAGTTTTTAGGGGCCTGCGCTGGTGACGTCGGGCCAAGATAGCCATTCACTACAATAATTCCAGCTCAACGCCTTATCCTCACGCAAGGAAATATTTTGTCGAGAAAGGTCTGCGGTACTCCATAAGAAGTGAAGGGCGGGTGGTGGTGGAGGCAGCATAAGAGTGGATATAGATATGGCGAGATTTCCCCTGTTCCAAGGCCTTGACACTGGCCAGCTCGAGGTCAAGTTGGCAAATCATCTATAGTGGTGCCAGTTAGTTGAGTGCTGATTAATATAAAGATATGTTCAAGGAAAATTTGAATTTGGGAAGTTTGTAATGAAATAGTGGGTGTATGTGCGTCATTGACTTCTCTCTTACGCCCACACCGATCTGAGCTCTGGATCTAAACCTCTTTTGTAAATTATCGGAATGCAAGTAGCAGATAAGCCTTAAATTAATGCAATTGTCATAATGGAGATGAGCGCTTTAGACCTCTCGCTGCCATCATTCGGGCCATGATTCGGCTTTTTCAAGCTATTTCAGATCTCTCCGGTCGCTATTATGTACGACAGTGATACAAGTTGGCTTGAGTATAACACTGATCAAAACGTCGTATTCAGTGTTCTATGTTTACGAAACCGATAATAATCCTTATGACTGAGAAAACGAGTTCTAGGCGCAGTTCTAGGTGCATTGGCAGTGATCAAAGAGAAACCAGCAAAATGCCCCCATCGATCGTATTGCTCCGAATTTGTAACTATAGAGTCCTAGAACACTAATCACCCTCAATCGCCTCATTCTCAAAAACCAGCGCAAATTTCTACCAGAATTTTTCTTCGGAGGTTCGGGGATTAAGCTACTAGCACGGAGAAATTTTTGGGGCAGTTTGGCGACGGGGGGTGGGGCACTTTGCATTTTGCTGCTGCTACTTCCCTCGACGTGCTGCGAGATCTAGAGATTCTTTCATGAGCTTACAAGAGTTGACAGGTCTTACCATGGCGGCTCCACGCGAGCGTTGCTCCAGCTGTACAGGTTTCACTAAGAGCGAGAACCTAGGGCAAATCCCCGACACCCCCATTCTCCGCCGAAGGCGCCTAATTTCCATCTTATAATGGAGAAATTGCGGCCTTAACTAATCAAAACTGAGGATGCTGTAAGAAGACAAGCATAGTTGAACATTCACAATGATAAATAAAACAAGTAAATTAGTAAAAAGAAAAAAAAAAGAAAAAAGGCGCGGATGAACTAGTAAAGAAATAGGCAAGCCAACAACTAAACACAGATAATTATACTTGATATCCCTGAGATGTGGTAGGCATGGTTGCGATCTTCAACTGTACGTGGGGATGGCTCTGGCTTTTGGAGAGATATTTATTTTGGCACAACTGTGATCGTGTTGTCTTTAACACAGAACAAGATGACAGTTGTCTCGAACTGAAATATCCCACGAATAACCCATTCTGTGCCATGTTCAAATGCCACGCCTACTCCGTCTCAGGGATAAAGAGCGTAGATAACTTCGCGAACAAAAGGCTTTCGATGCGTATACTCTGATAACTGGTGAAAAAACATTTGAAAAATTGAAACTTCTTTGAGGATATTCGACGCTAATGACGATCTCCTGGTCATTTTCGGGACAGTTTGCCCAAATTTTCTGGGAAACAATGAACTAATTGTCCATCAATTGTTGTCGCTTTTACGCTTCAACAGCTGTTGCTGAACGGACTGGTGCCGCGCTGAACCCAGCCCCACCCCCCCCCCCTGAGTATCCGACTGTGCTTGTACTGTCGCACATCGCCAAGACAACTACATATAAGTAATACCTAAATACTGAGCCGCAAATGAGTGTAGCTTGCCAAAGTTCCCAGATTTGGAAACCCCAACCGAGGCAAGGAACATATTAGGGTGGACGTAGCCCTTGTTCCTCAAGGAGAAACGCTACACTCATTGCCGAAGACGGGCCTTTTCACATGCGAGGTGACGGGCCCGCAGCTGCAGTAATGTTCCAGTTTCTCTACGCAAAAGTGCACGAGAACGAGGCTGCAGGGTCGTAATACCCCTGTGCACCCGAGCGAAACACTTGTTTCGCAGTAGAGAACACCAGAAGAGGAAGGATGCAGACAAGCAGCGCGTTCGGCCTTACTTAGGCGGGCGGCTGGCCGTGTTGGAGTGGCCGTTGTTGGGTGAAGTGTGCAGGAGTTACCCGGGAATCTGTACCCTTCAATATCGTACCCGTGCACTAATACAGTAACTTTACTGGAGGGTCACTCTACCGGAGCGACTGCAGTTTCACAGCTATCTGCTGCTCCCTCAACCTAAGGCAGCGTTCAGACTTTGCGACCGGCGCTTCGGTCGCGAAGTCTGAATGCTGCCTAAAGGAAGCAGGTACGGTTCCGTGCAGAAAACAGAAATGGCGTAGCCAAGTAGTGCAAAAGTGAAGGAGAAACGAGACAAAACGGCCAAATATGGATTGAAATAGGACTGATACTAATCGCTTCGGGTAAGAATTGCACAAGGACAGAAACATTACCACTGATCACCGTTCGATGCGGAAAAATTATAGCGACAGCAATGCAACTGCGAAAAAACATATTTTCAAGTGACGAAAAAGTTTGAGACGATATCAAAAAGGGAGAATGGGGCAAGACAAACGTAATTTGCTGCGAAGTCGCGCGCGGCATAGCGCGTGGCCGTGCGCGTCAAAGTGTGGGGTTGCCAATAGGTGCAGCGAAACTCATGTGAAATGAAGTGGGGTAAGGCGGGAGACGGGCAAGAAAATCGTAATTTGCCGCTTCGCCGCGCGCGGCGATGGGCGCGGCGTTTTCTTAACTCGTGTTAACCTGTCGACTGGAGCACCGGACTTCATGTAGACCCCGTCATCGTAGACATTCATGACTATTTTCGGTTCTGAATTGCCTGTTGTCGCCATCTCGACCTGGAACCATCGTCATTTGCGGGCGCGACGTCGCACGCGACGCTCATCAGCGCGGCGGAATTACGATCCTCTTGCCACATACCCGGGTAAGGCTAAGTGGTACCGATTTTTCCTGTCCCTTTGATAGTCAACTTCAAATAACCATGGAGGACAACTCCTTTCTCGCGTGCGCAACGTCGTTCGCTATTCTACTATGGTCTTATCACATTGCTGCTAAAAATTAGCCTTCTCATATAGCTCTCTTGCCCGTCTCCCCACTTGCTCTAGTTACATACCCTAAAAAGTGTTCTTAGTAAAAACAGAGATACGCTTGTGGCATAATTGGCATAATGATGAGGCACCGGCCGAATATTCGACATTAAACAATTGGCAACGATGATTCGATGCTTGGCATCTTAGTAGGGCGCTATATAGTGGGGCAAATGGCGAAAGAACGGAGTAAAAGGTCAGAAAATGCTCTGCGAAATAAGAAGCTCCCGTCGTCAGCTTGTGTTAGTAGTCATTTTGGACTGAGTTTGCCCCATAGGCATCTTGCCGATAACGCGCTACCGAAGGTGCGGCTGACAGGTATGTATGTGCAGGCTCAATATATCCATGCAGCATACAGCGCCGCTTCACATGCCAATCACTTTGCTTCTCATTTACTTAGCAAATGAAGCAGTAATGAGCGAAGGAAGCGGTCGTCGCAGTGTGTGTGGCGGCGGGCATGGGCGGGCGTTGTGGGATCGTGAAGGTTCGTGGCTTGATATGGCCTCTTATAAGGCAGCCTTACGCTTGAAAGGCTATTAGCGCGGCCTGCTCAGGGTCGCGAATGTCCATCCTGGCCAGAAGGGATGAGTCTGCTCGTCTTGGAGGATTTATCGTGCCAACTGCGCTTTAAGTAAACAAACAATTGAAAGAAAAATAAGGCGGATATCATTTGCAGGAAGATCGTGCAATACGCCGAAGAAAAGCAACGACAAGTTACCATTTTAGAGGCAACCATTTGGTAGTGGGAAACCCTTCTTAGCTACAGGTTGTGATGTTTAGGTAGGGAGGGGGGTGGGTAGAAGGAGCTGATCCGATCGTGATTAATTACTGTGCGATACGGTCACTTGCGGACATGCGAGTTTTGGCATGAATGGCTGTCCAAAAGTAATAAATGAGTTTGCGACGTCGCGCAAGAGAACGCGACAGGACCTCTGAGCAATGGGCCGTGAAGACGTGCTCGATGGGCACAGTTCGGCTTATGGGGGCATTTTGTGGTGCTAACATAACGATCATTGGGCAGAAGAGTCTTGCAATTTTCGTAAGCAGTTGCGAATTGGTTTATGCGGATGATGACCCGTTAGTGTCTCCGAACTTCTGAGGTTTTTGAAGTTGGGTTCATGTCTGCAAATATTAGAAAAATAAAGAAACTGAAACATTTATTCAGAAGAACATTCGCTTCTCGAAATGCCCCCTCCAAACGCCGCAGAGTGTAAGGGGTCATAAAAAGAAAAGAGGGGAAGGATGTTGGAGTATTAAGTAGAAACGGACTGTGAGTGAGTTCACGCGCAAAAATCTAGCTTGGAGTCGCAGAAATCAGGAGAGGTAATGAAAAAATTCATAGAAGCACTAGAATAGTCAAGATGGGGTGAGATGGGAGTCGAGATCATTACATCTTCAGTCACACTCCTTGTCCCCGTCGAAAACTCAACCATGCCCACAAGTATGGAAGATTTTGAACATTTTGCTGTTCTCGCTATAAATCAGTGCCGATCTGTCCTTTGCTTGAGACGCTGTAGAATTCCTGGGAAGCTGTGCAGTAGCTTCAGAGCTTCGTCTACGCTTGACAAGAGACCACAGGTCTCACCAAGGTGTAACGTTCAATTTACAAGGAAAGTGAGCAGAGAAAGAACTACTGCGAGACCGTCCAAATGCCCTCAACACAAGCCCAGAACAGCGATAGTGCAATCAGTCCTATAACTGGAACTGGTAACTGAATGTATAGTTAATTAGACGCTCTCGAAGGGGCGCAGGTAATGCCGTGGGGCCGCTGAATACACTGATATGGGTCAACTTCTTACCAAAAAGCCAGTGAGCCGTCAACCATTCTAGGAGCCTGTTATGGTATCTGGGAACCAGACTTGTCTGAGGAGTGCAAAAACTGACTGACTTGAGTGTGGCAAGTCATTTTTTGGGCCAAATCGCTTTCGTGATGCCGCTACGGGAGAAGAATGCATGACACACCCCGAAAAAAGTTGCGCAATGTTTAGGCCCCAGCCATTGCACATTCACTTTTCATATGCGGCTTGTGCTAAGAAGGCGTCCTGACGCCGTGCCGAGTCAGTCAACACGCTCGTCTTTGCTGGGGCAGAACTCAAAATATGGCATAATCACCTCGGGAAAGGGCAGGTGATTGCGTGACCATTGAATTGCTTCTGCATATCTCCACAGAGCAAGCGATCCTCTAAAAAAAGGCTGCAGTATAGCGTTTTCAGAACAGAGAAAGGTGCAGTTCGGCTCAGTGTGGGCATTTTGGTGATTCCTATCGTCTCTATGCCAAAAAACAGCTTATCGTTTTAGCACTCGAAAAACCGTGCCTGTGAGAGTCGACACACAGTGGTGACACAGGAGGGTCCTAGCTTGAGAGGAATTGCAGAAGAAACAAGCGGAGTGCGGAATGCCTCTCCCACCGAGCAGACAACCAAAAAAAAATAATGATTAGGTATTGGCCAACCCATATTAAGATGTCCCCATGGAAGTCGCAGGGTTTTCTGTTTGTTAGAACGGAAAGTTATCATGACCGCTGTTGATATTCAAGCACATGGAGGCAAGAACGAATTTATACACTTCTTCAAGCCCGCTGTAGGAGTGAAAGTACGCCGGGGGCGGGGCTGTTATTCAAGTAAATTTTCGCGCAGTCCACGAATTGAGGAGAAACCTTGTGATAGGCTATCGCTGCGGCTCACGGATAGATGTCCAAAGCGATGTTGTTCCCAGTAATTTCAGTCCCGGTTTCTAGGATGCTTTGGTTGCACCGAAAGTGAAAGGTCCGAAACGGCCCAGAACACGCCGGCAGGCAGCGTAAATACAAGCAATGCATGAAATGCAGGCCAAGAGAAGGTTAGACTGGCGAAAAAAAACGCTATATCTGTTTCGTGGCGCAAACCCACCGAGGGGGGTGTAACTTGAAACTCGTCTCAGCATACTAGACAGTTTGTGAATACCTGTAAACTCCTGTAAGACTGGTTCGAGACCATAATTGGTGGGTGCGGTGGGGTTGTGGCGGTGAAAGAACAGTACACGGTTCTAGGGTGGATAGACTATTTCTCACGGAATGCGAGCGTTCATTTCCGAGCGGTGAGTCTGTGTTGTAGCCCTGGAACTCTTTTCCTTGCCCAGGCAAAAAGAGCCCAGGTTCATTGAGAAGGGACGTCTACTCCTGTCGACTTCACAAATTCCTGGAAACTGTTGTAAAGCAGTGCTCCTCGCATCTGTCTAACATATGTCCATTAAGTCGATAACATAAATTCGAAGGATGGTGAATATCGAAGTGTTTCACAGATTC
The DNA here is from genome assembly GCA_036418165.1 of Cooperia oncophora. NCBI lineage: Eukaryota > Metazoa > Nematoda > Chromadorea > Rhabditida > Trichostrongylidae > Cooperia > Cooperia oncophora. The sequence goes on from MU940540.1 coordinate 7,203, forward strand.
CCAAGTTAGCAGTTTACAAAAGACCCTCCGCCGGCAATGAGTTCACAGGCTAACCCAACCAGAACCGCTGGAGTTATTAAGTTAGTTAGGCAAAGGTCGAACCTCCCTGGCGGGAAGTCGAGCGGTAAACACCGCACGCCGTCACGCTTTGTCGGCGGGCAAAGTGCGCTAAATCGTTACCGCCCACCTAGGCCGCTTTTTACCTCTCCTGCAGCTCAACGGCGTATTATAATCATGACCAAAAAAAGCTTTCTTGGAGTTCACGAGCGTTCTATTGTAGTTTTTGCGGAATTTACAGGGCGTCGTGCGAGATTCTAGGTGTAGTCGACAAAAGCTTGCAAATTATTCATGCCCACCTCCCACACCGCGCCGGCGCTCCTGAACAGACGCAGCAACCTATGAGTCCTCACACTTCTGACTCCACGATTCTTTTTTCCCTGTGCGTTTCAACGCTAAATGCTCTTCTCTCTATATCAGCTAAAAAGAGCAGAAAAAAGAAAATAAGCGAGCCGCTTCGTCCGCTTCGAATAAAGTTATCAAAATTCACTACATTGTCCTCTAATCTTTCAATGCCTTGCTAGCAAGCTAACATGAGGTTGCTAAATGAAATTCATTACTTAACGTTTCGGCAGGTAATCGTCTTAATAGTGACTATTGTCCTCTGTCTTGTCAGAGCTCCCCGCACTTTCACCTCCCCGACAGGTGCGTGTGTATGTCATCCTTAGTTGGCGATGCGGCAGAACTACTCTTCTGATAGCTGATCGAAGGTTTTTGCTCATAGCGTTGTACGCAAAAACTAGGGAGGGGAATGTTTGATAGGCAGATTGTTAAAGAGGATCGCATCGAAGGAAGGGGTCGTATTCCGCATGGGTCTTCAACGACCACGATTGAGAAAATTCATGTAGATGAGAGCACCAGGTAAGGGTTGAGCTTCACGGAGGCTCCCGATGAACAAAAAAAATCGGAAATCGGTCTTGGAAATCGGAACATCATCCGATCAAAATTACATCTATCAGGCTCAATTTGATGGCAAAGTGGTCATAGATTGCTCGGTGCATGCAGCGAAAAGTGAGAATGCAATGGCCACACAATCGTGACAACCTATTGAAATGAGAAAACGATTGGAAGACGACGAAACCCATCACAGGCTCGTCTGAACAATCGACTGATTCATAGGGCCGAGTTGCACCATAACATGACCGTTCAAAACCAACCAACTTCAAGTAGAAAAAACAAACAACGAAAACAACGCTCAACGGATTACCTGTAGTAGTTTCAAAGGTGCCGGCGGAGGGGTAATATTCAGTGTAGCATGTGCTAATAGCAACAATACACCGAACATAAACCAATGGTGGAACCTTAGCGAAATTTTAGTTAAGTGCAGTTTACGGCCCTTTAACAGCGACGGAATCGAGTATTCTGCCCGCTGGGGTGGGCTTGAGTAGAGTAACAGATCATCGAACTGATCCCCTTCAGAAGAATCAGTACTCATAGCCGAATACGGTAGTCGATGACGAGATGCCGTCGTGGTGGTGGTGGTGTACATAGGCCGTGAATGCTGTCGTCGTCGCAGTGGAGGTACATCTACGAGGTGACGCACGTCTATACCCTCCTCTTCAGCAGTAGTCTCTCCTTCTCCGACTACCGTATACGGAGTTTGGGGCGGGGCAGGGCGCGCAGTGGAGGATCAGGGTCGTCGCGATGCGTGATGCGCGACTTCGGCCAGGGCGCCGTCGCATCGGTGCGCATGCATTAAAACGAAGCTCGTCAAAATTTAGGACCGGTGCACGGGCCGTAAAGCCAGGCGATAAATGCCCGCCTATTGAGACGGGAGGTCGTTGAGAAATTGTCGGCGAAAATGTGTCCAGACGTCCATGAACCTTGGAAAAAGTGCAGCCAACTGAAGGACTTACCTAGTAAATTTTGTCCTCCAAATCAAGTATGACCTGATTGGGGGGGGGGTGTTAGAACACTCCGCTTATTTCATACCTCTACCTCCCACATTGGCAAACTCACTTTCCTCTCCTTCCCTGTATTTCCCCTCATTCTTCCCTAGTGTCTGTGGGACACATGGTTGACACCTGATTGGAGGAGGTACCACTGAAAACACCTTTTGTAAGTTCTTCGGAGGACGCAGAATAAGAAAATCGACCCTTCTGCACAACCCCTTCCAGTGCTGTCTCTAATAAGGCCCCCTCCGACTTCAAAGTCTAACTTAAACTGCTTCATTACCTCTCTTTACCCCCTCTTCCACAACTGCAACTCCTCAACAGGAATTCTCCCAAGTTTCAATGAGTTTCAGTGAGTGAGTAGGTCCAAAGTCTTCAATGGATGAGGGAGGCTCGCAGCCAGTCACCGCCTGCTGGGTTGCGGAGGAATTTCTGGAATACGCCCCCCCCCACCCCTCCAACCCTTTCACACATCCTGCTCGCTCTCACAAATATTCTCGAAATTCTTGAAAGGGGAAAAGAGGCGTCCCCCAGTAGCAGTTAATTTCCCGCTGGCGACTTACTGACACATGATGAAACTCTGAAAATCAACATCAGCAAAAAACCTTCCCTATCTCAAATACGACCCCCTTCCTTCAAGCAGATACGACATTCTTTCCCCAGCATTGGAGATCCTTGGACGGCGCCATGCTCCTAGCAGGCCAACTATAACCTCTTCTCGGAAAACGATCCAGACAAATCCCTTGAGTGTTTCTCAGGGCGCTGGACCAAAAAATCCAGGGCAGGCGCGAGTGACATGACAGGAGCAAGAGACACTGCTCTCAGTAAAACGCCCTTTGATCAACCAACAACAAGCAAGCCGGCCAAGAACACCTGCCAGAGACCTGCTTGAGCAGAGCGGACTGCATGCCCCTCTTCCGCTCGCTCCCTCCAAAACCCATTATGAACTGGTTGAAGTATGAACTAGGTTACGCACTCAAATGCCCTACAATTCGACAAGAAGCCGGTCACATGTTCTATCTACCACAAACGTATCTGTTACCCAACCGATCACTTGACCCCTTATGTGCTTACCATTGGGTTAACCTCAATCACCGGTCCCCTCCAACCAAACAAAAACTTATGCGTAATTTTCTTGACCTAAATATCAACGTCATTGATGTTCGCTGAATTCATTCAACATCGTTCAGATCGACTCAACCCAACGACGACATTCAATTAATATCTGCAAAAGAAACGAGAAAACCGTAGAAGCAATCATGCTGAAACGATTATTCATAGCTAGCTGTCCGTCAGCATTTCTAATCTTGCGGGGGGGGGGACATCACGGTCGCATCACGGTGGCTCCAACCAGGACACGCCATCGCGTTGTGATAAATTCCTGAAAAATACGACCCCTCCCCCTAATTCATCCTCAAATACGATCCCCCTCCTCATCCTACCTACCACTTTCCCAGATTTTCCCAACTTCCTACCACTTTTTCCAGTCTTCCCGAGAAATTTCTAGTTATTCCCACGTGTTTTAGTTGCACGATCAAGAAACCACGCGATGCATCCTCCCTACCCATCTTCCCCCACTCCCCTCAATCGAGCGGAGGGCCTTACATCCCCCCTCCCCCCTCGGGAGGTGTAAGGAACTAATTATTACGTATATAACATGTTGTATAGATTTTTGGTAGTGCCGTCCAACTGGCAACTGGGGGGAGGGGTGCAGGGGGTAGGGTAATATGACCGCCCCCTCGCCCAACAACGACGGAGGTTTGGGGGGTATACAACACCTAAACGGGGGAAAATGGGCAAAAGGGGCTAACAACGGCTGAAATTTTTACTGCCAAACGCCGCCAATTTCCCCTCAATGACAAAGACGACACCCCCCCTCTGCCTTACAACGACCGAACACGACATCACGACCCGCCCCCCCCCCTTCAAATAGCGTCGTGAGACAAGAGAAATCAACTATCAAAAAAAATTTTTCTCAGAGCGAAGTCCCCCCCCCCCCTCCCTCGCGGTCAAATACGAACCCCCCCTTGTGATTATCACAACGGAGGGCGTATCGTGGCTCCAATACTACCACTAGGCTAGCTTCTTTTCTGAATCTGATGGGTGTGTTACGACTTGGTCTTCACTTAGCTCGTAAATGGTGCTCATAAAACAGCACGAAGAATGAATTGATTGCGCGGATCGTTTTTGGGGGTTCACCCCACACGAGGGCTACATTTATGGAGGACTTATGGGTTTCTACTTCATCATTTACGGAATTCAAATGATAGGTACGCCTCGTTTGCGCTTCTACCTTCGCCGAAGTTCGGTGTGGGTACTCCTCCATGCCCATCGTGCGTTAGGGATCCTTTAGTGGGGGTCGTATGTGGTCGCTGGAGGATTTTTTTAGAAGTTGGTTTTTCTTGTGCTACCTGTTCCACAATGCGCTACCACCCGCGCTATTCACATTGTTGGGAGACTTTCAGTGGGTGGGAGGAAAGGAGAGGGGTCGTACTTCCTTGTCGCTCTGAGACAGGGTGGGGGCGGTTGTATCTGGCGGCAAAGCAGATCTTTTCCGTGCGCGAAAAATCTTGCCAGTTGGTTGACTTTTCTCGGCTTTCACCGTCCCATGTTCGCTACACATTGATTCTTCCCCAACAACTTACGTAGGCGATGCCGAGGAGCTGCCATGTAAATTCGATAGCTGAATTTAGTGGTTGTCTGGAGGTGAGCCCCCTGCGACGACGGAAAAATTGAAGTTTCCCCTGCAAACGTAGAAAAAGCTAGGAAGTTGGTTAAAGTCAGTAAGACGGTAGGCCGTACAAAGAGAAGGGGTCGGCTTATCACGAGAAGAAGATCCGCCAGGAAATCGGTATTTTGCAAAAGCTTGCTTCAGCGAGACACCCTGCCGACGACAGTACTAATCAGAGAAGGAAAAGGTGTGGAGTACGCGGTTCGGTTTACGATTAGGGCGGGGGAGGGGATGCTACTAGTTTTCATCGACAAGGGGACCTGCCACAACCCCTGTAAAGCTACCACAGCCACACAAAATAGAGCTCACACCTGCCTCGAATCACCTATTGAACTACTCTGAGGATGACCCGCGCTTCCTCCCCCCCTCCCCCCCGAAAATAGCAGCTTTCTGAGAAGGCCCATAGCCCATTTTGTTGAGGTTACGCGGCCGCAAAGACTTTGCCAAATTGGACTCGGAAAGTTGCGTCCTCAACTCACAGTTCGCAGTACCACCAAAGCAAGGCAATTGTAGACACTGTCAGCGAAAGAAATCTCCACTCCCTCATTACTCACTTCCCCCCCCCCCCTCCCCCAATCTACTGACAGCGCTTAAGGCTATCTCAAAGAATGGCGCTGGAGTAACAGACAAAAAAAACACGAACAATTTCCTCTTCAATTCAGCAGTCTTACCAGCCTTAAGGTACGTCTTTGGGACCTACACTCCTCGCGGGCAGGAGGAGCTCACTCCTACCATCATCCAGTAGACATCAGAGTGCCGCGCTTGCAGTAATTCTCCCCCCCCCCTCCCCCCCGCTCCGCGCGTTGACATGCAAGTGCAAGGTAGAGCACACACTTCAGAACTCCTTTAATGATTGCGATACCGCCGTGCTTGTCAAGGAATCGAAGGCCAGGTGGGCCGGGAATGACATCCGATTTTATAAAGTTCGCTGTATTTGATCGCGAATACAGACTGAATTGTCCTCCACGACCGTCAGATGAAGATCACGGCAACAATTAACTCGCTGGTTAGACTCTCCGAAGAAACCTTGCGCGAAAGTGAGATTTCTGCCCCTCAGGTTAGGAAAATAGGCAATAACTTGGCTCGAATTACAAGGACGATGAAGGCCTTTTGCTCACGCCGCGTTTGCCAGGAATCAGATGACGAAAGGGGCACACCTACAACCACACTTTGGGTTGCTCCAGTCAGCCCCGTTCTCGTGGCCGTGCGAGCGCGAAAGGAAGAGTGGGTTACATGTGCAGCAATTACCAAGGAACCCAGTTCCACTGGTCACCTGTGCCCCTCTCTGTATGGTGCTCTCCCAAGTCAAGTAACTTCAGAAAAATACCTGGCAGAGCGATGTTGATGTCACGACATCGTGAGACTACCATGCACATCCACCGTCTTCTAAGCTCTCCATACCTTAGCGGGAAATGACCAAGAGGGACTGTGGATATACTTTCGAAAACCCCTGAGATGGGTAGGCGCTGTCTGCTGTGCTTCAACTTAACACTGAACGTGTCTATACGTCCGGCTGAAATATTATCTTGCAGAAATGATATGTCGTGTCTCTGTCCCAACACAGAAACAAGATCGACAGCTGTTACCCAGATTGGAATATTCCACGAGTAACGATTTCGTATCATGTTTCAAATGCCACGCCTACTCCGACTCAGGGATAAGGAGTGTAACTGAGTATGCAAGATGCGCCCCGAGACAGGGGGAGGTGAAAGCTTAGCAAGCTTATTTGAAACGGTGCGGCAGCTGCGCTTCTAGTTGGGGTTTTTCGTTTTGGCATAACTGGAATAGTGTCTTCGCCAGCTACAAGACCAGATAAAATTGTCTCAAATGAAAGCCACAAAGAACTTAATTTACATCCTGTTCAAACAAACCACACAGCCACGCCTCCTTTCCCATCCAGGGAAAGGAGTGGGCGTGTGCTGTGTAGTTGTGTGAACAGGATGTGAATGCTGGTATTCGCTAGTGCAATTCTTGGATTTCGATTCTAACCTGATTTATAAACGGTTGACAGGATATCTTTTGAAGTGCAATGACAGCTCTTTCGCAACCGCCTTTGCAAAGTGCGATAAGGAGTCCCTGAAAGGCAATGCAGATTCTGAAGAGTTCTGTTCCTTATCGGATTAGAAGGGTAAGAATGCTTGGCGTGATAATGCACGCAATCCGTCTGTGATAACGGATACCCAGAACTTTTTAAAATGGGAGCATGGAAAAGGCCACTATACCCTCTTAAAATCGAAAAAAAAATCAGCAAAACAAGGCGAGACAAAACATATACGACATGCTAACACATTGCCGCGTAGCACCACCAAAATAATTTTTTGCCCGGCACTTTATAAGGCACTAGAGTTTCGACTTGCTCAAAAATAGTATCACGGGTGCTATAAAAAATAAAAAGAATAAAGTCTTCGCCGTTGATCAATATATCGGGGGATGCGGCACGCATTCTACTTCCATTCAGAATCGTAGTGGCTTTTGAATGCGATGTGGCCTATACAATGACTTGCGGGGGCCAGCCGATGTACAAGTCAGTGTTATTATCTTACCAGACGAATCTGGTACCAATTCACCGTCCTTGAGGAAGAAGGCCTGATTGGCCCGAGCGGGAGTCGACCCGCGGATTCTCGATCCAGGACTGCGCGGGTGGTAGCGCGGCCAATTGTACATTAAACCACCAACCGAAAAAACTTTTGTTCTGCATCATGGACGGAGCAACTTTGGACGAGTTTACCGTTGCCATCGTGCCAACAACCGCTTTGATAGATATGATTGCACGTTTATATTCATATAACCATGCGGCGACGCTTCATATCAGTTGTACATTATAAATGAAGCGGTAAGACAAAAGTCGGACCACGGACGGGTTTCGAACCCGCATCTTCTGCTTACCGGGCAGTTGCGTTCCCTATTACGCTACCGAGGCCACTTTTGACCACTCAGCTCAATGGCTATTTGTGCCATAGCCTTACAGCACTCACACGTTCAACGTGATGAGCCGGTTAGCCGATATCGGCAGTGAACCGCAAGGCTGAAGGCTTTTTACAAAAAGTCTTCAGCCTGCCGCATCACAAGGCAAAAGTGGCCTCTGTAGCGTAATAGCGCGAACGCAACGTGCTGTAAGCAGAAGATGCGGGTTCGAATCCCGTCCGTGGTCCGACTTTTGCCCATAACTCAGCATTCTTGTGATAGCTTTCGTATCGCGTACTGCGGCGTTAAACAGCAGTTATCAAACAATATCAGCTTGAAGCGGTAGAGTTACCAGGGTCGATGTGACTCCTCGGCTATTTGTGGGCGGGGTGCCGACTGCAGTGGGCGTCAGGGGTCGGACATAATGCAACCTGGTTTACGCGGCAACGATGCCCTTGATGAGAAGGCACCCACGCCACGCCTAGCTAAGCGGGCCACAGTGCTTCGCTGCTTTTCGTGCTAGACGTACCAAACCCAGACCAAGCCTTGCTGATTTATCGCGCACTTTGCAGTTGCCCTCATTGCAAATACAGCTTGAACAATGGCTTGTGAAGCCAGGCGACGTTCAGTTCAGTAGTTTGTATCCTTCTTGTAGATGAAAGATCAGGGGTTTCCGTAATTCCTAGCCAATTAAGACCCCCCAACTCTTTCTCTCTCTCTCTCTCTCGCTCTCTCTCTCTCTCTCTCTCTCTCTCTCTCTCTCTCTCTGTAAAGATGGAAGAAAACTAGAGAAATCGTTAACGTGGTCGGACGACGCTGTAATGAGAGTGCTAAAGTAATCGAAGGAGTGCAATCAGCAACTAAACTAAGTCACTCCTCGTTCCTTTTCTGTTCTTGTGCGCCCTCTCATACGAGTGCGCGGATCATCATATGTGGTAGCTGGGGAGTGGGGGGAACGGTCCGAGAAAAGTTTCCGTCATAGTTGATTTTTTATTGTTTCACGGGCGCTATAAAGGGGAGGATCGTATTTGCCGTCTAAGAAAAAGTTGCGGCACTGCGAAAAAATTTTCCCGGTCCTAGTTGTTAACTTTCCACGCTTTTCTCGTTTCACATGTGTTGTAGCTCCTACTCCCCCCCCCCCTCACCTCCCCGTCCGACAGCAAAATTTTGGGGAAAAACAGAAAATGAACACTGAAAATGAACACTTCGGAAAATTCTTGAAAAAACTGAAAGAAGTGGTAGGAAGTTTGAGGAAATGTAACAAAGTGGTAGGCAGGGTGGGGGAAAAGGGTGGCGTCGTATTTCTCTCGCGGTTTTTCCCGTTTCACATGTGCTCTATACCCTTCCCCTCCGCTCGAGCGTTGTATCAGAGGAGGAAACCAAGGAGTGGTATTAAGGCACCTTTTAAGGGAGGGTCGCACGGACTTTACCAAAATCCCCAACCAATGATGCGCCCTGATAGTGAAATTCACTGCCACCTATGAAATCTCGCCTACTGTTCTCCCAATTGTTCTGCATTCAAACGAATATTACTGTTGAGTCGTTGGAGGTAGATGGCAGTAGAGTAGGCAGAGAATATTTATTAGGAATAGAACACATAACTAACAGAAAACGTTGGGTTTATATAGTCACTTGAGATCATTAATTAGGCGCGAAAAGTAGTACCTAATACGGTAGGTAACGATCAAAAGTAGGTCATGGTGGGTCAGTAGATCAATCCGATATCTAACAATTACTGTGTCACATAACTGTCTTCCAAATAAATAAATAGATAAATAAACAAGTAGGTGAACTTTCTGATACACGGCTCGATACCGGTACCTGGGCTTAGTCACTTCAAGATGAGATACATGCATCACAAATGAAACCACTTCAGCACTTAATAGTGAGTGGCTGGAAAAAACCGAATCGGGCAACGCTGCGTCTACGCTGTCGCCCGTGCTGATTTGTCGGGTCGTTTATTTGTACGGGCAGATAACAACGGTCACAAGTGGCTGGCTCAGCAGCCACTCAGTCAGTCACTCGAAACACGCCTGAGTGCAAAAGCAGCAGCTGGAACACGCCTCGAAGTTCTTTTTTTGCGAGAAAATCGCTTTGATTCTTACCGTATTCTCCTTCAATTCCCCTTACTCCATCTGGAGCTTTTTCCCCACATCGGAGCGTTCATTGACATGTGAGCTTGAAGGGGGGGGGGGGCTATTTCGGTCTCCCCACAGGATGATTCGATTTCTGTCTCATCATTTGGAGCTCCCCCCCCCCGAAGCCTAGAATAACTTCGTTCCACTATCGTTTGTCCGTTGAATTCAATCTAGTTCTTATCAGAATTTCTTCAAAAACTAATCGCTAATTCCATCGATTGCGCATGACTAATGATTTTTCTCACGTATTCGACTTGTTCATTTGCGAACTTTCTGTAAATACGGTGAAATAATAGCAGCTGTCCAGAAAACTCGTCCGAGAACTGGCAAATTCGTACGATATTGCAGGCGTAAGAGGTCTTATCCGGAACATTCCCTGCATTTTTTTTCTGCTGTTTTTTTTTCACAACTATGTCTTTTTACATTTATGGTTGATATTTGACAGCCATTTTCGCTACCTCGTCCTCGTACACTGTGCCTTTAAATCTTACAATCTGTATGGTATTACTGTGTGATAAAAATTTAGTAGCTGTGTAGGTGTTCTTCTTCTTGTTTTGAAAATTCTCGAGATTTTTTTCCTGATAAAGTGAGGCGAGGATAAGAGGCTCTGTCAATAAGCGCCACTTTACTGTCTTAGAAGGAAGAGCGCACCAATGAGGAAAGCGAGCGCAGCGAGCGGTTGACCGTCTCAGCCCATACGATCACCGTGGAATGGACCTCCAAGTGCGAAATCCGTCCAAATCCCGGTTCTACATAACCTAGGCCCGAATTTATGGATTTGGACCTCTTCAGTAGCGCTCTTTACGAATGAGCCATTTCAACATCTGTAGAACAAGTGTTTTTCCCTCCATATAAATAAAATATTGCTCATTCCAGCGTTTTTCTTTTATCAGCTGCGTTAATAATTCCAAAAGTCTTATCTCCGCTGCTACTGCTTTTATTACTGTTCGCTTCACTGCTGTGTTAATTTTAGTCAACTTCGTAGACATGGTAACATCTGTGGGGTATAATCGGTGACAAGGGCTAGAAAATCGATAAATCGATTCCCGCCACTTCCTACGAATGGTACCAACAGGGAAGGTCCATTAGTTGACCATCTCCGCCCATACGATCGCTGTAAATGAATGAACCTTCACCTGGCGGCATTCAAGTACTGAAGACCTTGCGACTAGGGGCAGTGAAAATGTTTGCTTTTTCTTCTTTTCCTCATTCCTTCCCCCGCTATGATCCTGTGATGCTCTCTGAGAGTCCCTCAAGGTTTCTTGGCTCCTTGCGATAACTCCTGACTCCAGGAAGCGCTTGTTCCACGCCAGTAAGTGGCTCAAATGCGCCTGGCTCATTCATTGATGATTAAAATATCGATTAGTTGCTCCTCCAACGGGTCGTGCCGTCGCAACCCATGACCTTGATAAAGCCCTTGTCTAGGTACGGTCTGAAATCGAGCAAATCAACGTTCAGGCTATGTGTTCCTCTATTTTTAGCTCATATTCCTTCTAATACTATAGTTCACTTGACAGAAATGCCACACGATTCTATTATCGCACTCTTTTAACGACTTTCTTGATCGCCTGTCTTTTCGTTTTTTAAGAAAGGGTGGGGCCATTATCACGACGTTTCTGAGTCTTACTCCTACTATGTTTTTTTTTGATTACTTCGTACTTATGCCACTTGGACCCATTTTTTTGCTGCCCTCTGGAGGTTACCCTGGGACAGGTTACGCCATTGCGTTGTTATGAATAAATAAAATAGAAAGTACAACCGCGCCTCACTTCCGAGCCACACAGAAAAAAAAAGTGCGAGTGAAACAGAGCCCCCGCCCACCCTCGAGTGTCCGACCCACCCTACAAGAGTCTGGTAGCATGTGGTTGTCTCGTGCCCCGAAACTGGTCAACGAGTTTTCGCGCGCGGGGAAGCTACGTCCAAAATTGGCGCGCGATAGCACGCAGCCAGGCGTTGAAAAATGTACCTAGGTTGTACCGAGAATGTGGCCCAATTCCGACCGAGCCGAAATGCGCTAAAGAATACGCTGGTAGAGTTGCAACGAGCCCAAAAAGCGAGCAGGTATAGAGAACACTTAACCGAGGTTATTTGCACGACAACGAAACCGGTTTTGAGAATCATCGGCTAATGCCATACTATCTAGTGAGTCAACCAAGAGTAACCAAGCGAGGCAAAAAACAACGAAGCGATGCGTTTCGACTTGCGAAGGCAACTGAATCGTGGTCTAGTTGCAACGAAACGTGGTAAAATACATACCAGTTCCCCATGAAGCCTTGTAAACTTGTTCGAAACAGCACCAGAAGTCCCGAAAAAATCGTGGCTCAGTTGCACCATGAAGCATTAAAATCATGCCCAGTTGCACCCGGACGATGTAAAAACATACGCAGTTGCACCAGAAAAGGTTAAGATCGTGCCCAATCGCACGCGAATAATTGAAATCGTGCCCCCTCCCTGCACCAGAACACGGTGAAAACACGACCAGTCTCCCTGTAAAGCATTAAAATTGTGTCCATTTGCACCAGAACACGGTAATAACGCGCATACTTTCCCCTGAAGCACTTTTCACGTTGCATCATAACGCGGTAAGAAGCAGACCTCTTTTCCCCCTATGAAGATTTGAAGTCGAGCCGAACAGCACACGAAGGTGCAAATTTGTGCCCAATTGCACCGCGAGGTGTTACCATCTGCCTAGTTGCACCAGAACGGGGTGAAAACACACCCAGTCCTCATGGAAAGCGTCAAATCGTTCACAGTCTCCTCGGTGAGCTTAAATCGTGTCCAGACGCACCAGAAAGCGTTGCACCAGGACGCGGAAAAACACACCTAGGCCCGCCCCCTCCCGCCCTTCCCCGAGACTGAAATCGTGCCTGCCGAGCTGCACCAGAACGCGGAGAAAATAGACCCAGTTCTCGTGCAGAGTTGCATGAGAAAGCGTGAAAATCATGCTCTGTTGCACCACAAGCCGTACTCAGTTGCAACAAAACTCGCTAAAAACAGACAGTTCCCCTGCAAACGTTGAAATAGTGCCGAACAGCACGAGAAGGCATAAAAGTCGTGCCCGGTTGCACCAAAAAGCGTTGAGATGGTGGCCAGTTGCACTAGAAAGCTCAAAATTAGCCCAGTTGCACCAGAGCACGATGAAAACAGATACACTTGTCGCATGGAGAAGGGCTAAAATGTACTCACTTGCACCAGAAGGTGCCCAGCCGTGTCCAGTAGAACCAGGAACTGTTGAAATCGTACACAGTTGTACCTAAACGCGATGAAAACGTATCCATTCTTCTCAGAAAGCGTGGGTCAGTCGCACCAGAGAGCACTTAAGTCGTGAAGTCGTGTCCAACGGCACCGGAACGAACGAGCACCTCCAAAAACTCGATGATCGACGGCTGGCACTGAAACCACATCTGACTATGTCTGCCGGATTAGTCAGCACCGCCGCGGGTCAATGGTCACGTATTATTCATTTAAGCCTTGACTGTCTACATGATAGATGGTCAGAATGCCATGAATTCCTCTTGCATGTTGAGCCTTCTTTTTCAACGCTTTGCAAACCATTTGATTAGGGCTATCATTATCAGTTCATAGCTCTGATGCCCAGAGTGTCTGGCAGAGTGTAATAACTTTTAGCTTTGTCCCTG
>MU940546.1:0-35283 GCA_036418165.1 Cooperia oncophora
AATACTCGTCAGGATAGGTTTACGCCGGAAGCCCATACTGACATAAAGGAACCCAAAGTGCGCATGCTATCGGTGGGACGGCGCTCTCCACTCTTCTCTTACGTCGACTCTTAACTACGTGCCACAAGTAGGACCCCATTGGCGACTACTTTTCTCATCGATACCAGTACCTTTATAAGGACCCTATAGGCAGCAACTGGCCGAAGTTGCGAGTGATTTAGAGCCCATTCAGGCTCAAAAACAGTCGGTTTCCATGGACTTCTTTTTCACTCCATTTTTGGCATTCCCAGAGGCGTTCAGGAAAAATGAACACTCCATGCACGTGACCCCACATCATGCAAAAAACCGTTTTCAAAAAGCGCTCCACGTCCTGAACGACCTCCCTAGTAAGAGGACGCCCTAGTAAGGCTATCCTGTGGGACGAAAAATGCTACGACCACTTCTTACATTTGCCTTAGTCCCCTGCAGGCTGTCACTGCTCAGTCGTGTAGCGCTGGATTCAGCGCGTAGCCAAAGGATGAACACATTTAACATTTAATCTGATTTTTTTCCTAGAACAGTTTGTCCAATGTGTTGCAGGACTGTTTTCCAACATTATATGAATCACTGCTATCAAAACTGTAATACAATATCAAGTGTTGTATATTCTATACTAAAATTTTGTTCTGTGTTTCGAGTTTTTTTTTCCTAATACCTCCATCAAAGACTATTTTGAAGACAAATTTCTTTGGAAAGAACGCTTTATCGAAGTTCACACGTGGGTTTTGTCCAATCTCGCGAAGGAATCTCCCATTGTAATCTTGGTTTTGTGTCAAGGGGAATGGCTAGATTGTTCATTGTCTCATTAAGTGTCGCAATTCTTCTCCTATCAGGTTCATCTTAGTTTTTGGACGTCCACTCAGAATCCTTTTCTCACTTGACTAGCTTTAGCTTGTTTGGATAACTCCTTGATTCAACTGCCTTCTCTCTTCTCGATCGCCTTCCCTGCTCATTACCACACATAGTGTATGCGGCTGTACTGAGTGCGTTCTAGTGCTACTGGGAAAAGCTCTCCCAGAGAGTGAACTGGCGCGCCTTTAGAGAGAAAGTACGTTCAGAAAGAAAATCCATGGAAAGCTAAGTGGAGCAGTTTTTCGCTCCATTCAGCTTTTGATGGGTGTTGGGGAAACCACATGAGTAAGGCTAGCTTTTGGGAATATTATATTATCAAACTATTTTAGAACTACCCCTCAGCTTCATTTACTGATCATTTTCTCTTTTGTGTTGAGGACTCGATTCATAACTGTAACTATTTTTATTTGTGGAGCTTTCGCTGTTTTAACGCTTCATCAGACAATATGACAATGAGTCAAGATACGCATCTCAACAATTAATAAGGGTGTGCTATGAAGTAAGACTAATCGCTGTGTTTGAGTCAACACCAATGTTGTGATATTCTGCAATGGAATGTATGCAACTACTACTATAGCACAACGTAATAGACGGACGCTTACCCCAACAGCACTGCCTATGTAAGTGGAACTCACCAGAAATGTGACCTGCGTGACATCTCAAATGACTTTCCTATCACTACCGCTAAGGTATTGGACTCATTGCTCCCACGAACTCATCCCTGTTTTTTTGTATTTCGGGGGGGAAAATAGACGTGTCGATAGCCAAGCCCTTCGCCAACGCCCCCTTTCCTTTTTTTCGGAAGGGGCGGGCTATTAGAGAGGGCGGCTCCTTGTTCAGGTAACAAGATGCGAGCCAGCGTGAAAATCCATTTGTTGGAAAAGAAGAAGGGTTCCGCAACGCTCGCACATGTTCATCCATCCGTTTATAAAGCAATAGCTTCGCCAACGTATTTCTGAACCACATCCTTATCTCTGGCCAAGTAAGTGAGTAAGTATAGAGTAAGTGATGCCAGTGACTCGAAACTGGTAGATTTTATATTCTGCGAGTAGTATCGTCAGTTTCGGCTTTTGACATGTCGGAAATATAGAACAATAACTTATAGGAAGAGTGGACTTTTGCATTTGTTTGTAATCTTACCAGTTTTGAAGCCTCCCTACTTTTTCTCTTTTTTTTTTATAATTGCAAATTAGTGATGCCTTTCTCAACTGGCAGTCGGAAAACACCTTAACAAGTAACAACGTGCAGAATTTTTTAAACTGTATGTTGTTGAAAGCGAACGAAGCAGTATGGCGCACTCACCACCCTGCGCAGCTCACTTCGAACGTTTACAAAGCGACGTACTCGAACCACTTTCGATAATCAGAAGGCGTTATTCTGTTGACTTCTAACAGCCTAACTAAAAATATTCACCGGTGTAAGCATGTCCAGCCACAATAGGCGTTCAAAAAATGTGATTCATGAGTCCCCTCTCATGCTTAGCGATGTCGTGTCCCCCCCCCCCATCTCTACAATCTACACAGCCCCCTACCAGACTTTTCTCATGTTGCCTTTGAGCGAGTAAGTGGGATGTGGGGGGGGGGTGATGCGCACATGCGAACAACTATCAGAATTAGTTTGTCGTGTATTCTAAACGAATTATTAATATGCGCATCAACTGCGGACGCAAGGAGTTCCAAGGGCAGGGTTAAGACAAGGCGTTACCCCCCTCTTCCGCCTTGTTGGGGCAGGGAAGTCACAACAAAAAAAACAATAGAAAGTAACTGGTGAAAAACATGACGTCGGCGCCATTCCGGCTTCGTCGACAATCCCTGGCGCGTAGCGAAAACTACTGTGATGTACTCTTCGTAAGCGAGAAATAAACAACCAGAAAGCTATCTAAAGCTCGTATAGCCCTCGCTCCCCAGGTACACAGTACTGCCACTTGATGGTTTCGCACACAGATGCTGTTTACTGCGTCAAAGTCTCCTTATTAGATGCACCACCAATTGCGCAAGACATTCCTATCATCACGGAAGTCTAATCGTGATTGCGTTGCAGTCGCTCAGCTTGACGAGAAGGAGGAAGCTCTCTTATATTCCCTGCAGCCACTAGAAAAGTCGAAGGACTCACATACGTTGAATGAAGACGAGGCTATTACAGTTTTCGCTCTGCATGGACAGAAATACCAAACCCGGGGGGGGAGTCGGTGTTCAGTTTTTTTTTGCTCAGAAGAGAACGGCGATGTGAGCATCGGTCAACAGAGTCTTGTCCGGGAAGGTGAAAACTGAACTGGACACTGAACCGCACCACGTTCGCGAACCGCGTTTCAGGTCAGATCTGGCACCAAAAATCTAGAAAACTCCGAATGTACGCCAAGTGTTCGGTACGTTTCATGAAGATTTGTCAATAGCATTGACAGTTTTGCACAAGGAAACAAAGGAAGACAAAATTGAGAGATGAAGTGAAGGGTTCCTTCGGTTATTCAATGAAAAAATGGCTTACTACGCCTTCTAGCAGTCTGGAGTCGTGCCACAAAAGCTGATCTCTCTTGGCTGATGAGGTTCTGCAAAACTCGTCTATTTCACTTTTATTCTTGAAGAGACCTTGAAACTACTCGAGAAGAAAACTGACTCGTTTTGGTAGTGAATAAGCAGAATTTTTACTCAGCGCTTGGATCCATGTTTATATTGATTTTTGCTTCTCTGTACCACTTCCTGTACCCTTCCTCTTCTTCAGTATATCACTTCCAGAGTTTTCCTGAGAAAAGTCTCAGCCAGTCTTAGTTTACTTTTCGCTTTTTTCGTCCCGCTCCTTAGTTGTTTTTCTTGCAAAAAATGCATAAGGGTGTCGGTTGGGAGATCCATATTGCGGCGACGCACGCGAACTAGGTGGATATCCTAGCTAATGTCACAGTTAAACGTCAATTCAATCAGGCCCTGGTGTGAAGGCACCTGGCGCTACCTCAAACGCCGCTTTCGCCGCAATGTGAATCTCCCACCCGGTGCACGTCTTACGTCGTGGATTCCCCAGCGGGCGGTCGTATTTGATCGCTGAAGGGAAGGACATTTGTATGTGGCCTGGTAAAAATCCCCCTCCCACCCCCGCTTGACGGCAAGGTTTTTTGGAAACTGCGTCAAAAGTGGTGGGAAGCTTGGGCTTGGAAAGTCAGCAAAATAGTATTTAGGTAGGATGGGAAAGAGGGTCGCAGCAGATTAACGGATTCCCGCGCCATTTCGGGAAGCTCCACCGCTTTAGCGGCGCCGCGTGCCCTGCTCCTTTTCGATGCTTTTGCTCTATTAGAAAAAATGAAAATGAAAGCGTAGCCTGACTATGGTCTTGCGTCAACCAACTCTTTTAGATGGGGCTGGTTGCTGTCGCACTGGTCCTGGCTGCAGTCACGAATGGATACGAATTTCTTTGTAGCAAAAGGCCAAGTTCATCTATGATCGGAATCTCGCTCTTCCAAGGACCAGTGGCTCTGCCTTTCATCGGAATCTGCATCAATTTCATTTCACTCCGGAAGGTGAGTTTAAATGGATCACTTCGAGCTCAAGCGACCATGGGTGGGTCCATAGTCCAACGGCCTCTCACTGAAAATATTTTCGTATGAGGGGAATTGAGAAAGCCGTGTTAGTAGGTAGACTAAAAATTTCTGAGATGTGGTATGCGTGGCTGCGTACGTCTAAACGTGGCGGTGGTTGTGCTTCTGGAGGGTATTTCGCCGCTGTGGTCGTGAATCTGTTCAACACGGGACGAGATGACAGTTGCCTCGAACTGAAATATCCCACAAAAACCACTCTGTGCCATATGCAGATGCCCCGCCTACTCCGTCCCAGATAAGGAGTGTCAAAGAACGCCAGAGGTGCAGAGGAATCTTCCTTTTATTTGAAAACCTTACACAAGGCATGGTCACCTCCTCAAAGGTGAAAATGGCTAGTTTGTAATTCTTCTTGCAGAATTTTTCGAACAAGCGCAAGGATTGGCCTACATCTTGCGAAAAGGCGAAGATCGAATAACGAGGGTGTGGTTCGGGCGTAAGTCGTCATTTCCATCAATTCCTGTTGATTTTTCAGCATTTCACTTTCATCTGTTCAGCCTTGCCGTACGTTCTTATATATGGGCCCGAGGAATGCGAAGCAGTGCTAGGAAGCAGTAAAATGCTGAATAAGACCATGCAGTACAGTTTTCTATCGGCATGGATCGGTGAGGGGCTACTAATCAGGCAAGTGTAGGGGTTAAATTAGATCATTACAGTGTACAGATTTTTCAGATTGTAGCGACAAAGGTGAGAACAAGGGTATAAGAGAGAGTTCTGTTATAATTTTTGAGATCAAGCTATGTATGTCAATGCGAGGAACATATGGGATCAAATAAAGCCGTCTTCGAGGGGGGGGGGGGGTCGACGAGGCATCCAGCCCCATTCTCCTCCAATTCCCAAAGCGGGTAAGCTTAGCTGGTGGAAAACGACTGATACGAACGATATGACACAGTTTTGTCACTTTCCGAAAGCAAAACAAAGGGAATAAACGCGCTAGTACTGAGTCAAACTCACCATACTTGGCACGCCCCCTAATCCCCAGCGAACACGACTGTAGGCGCTACTGTGTTTTGGTTTTTGTTTGAGAATAACCCTTCATAAAACTGTAAAGTGTAAATTTGCGTTAATACTTACCGGCAGCGTTCGCCAGCGACGAATGGCGTCTACCAGCATTTCGAACCGTCCAGGCCGGCTGCGTCACCGGCTACGAAAGCATGGATCCAGCGTCCACTGGAGTCCACTGGCGTCCAATAGCATCCGAGAAGAGAATATGGCGATAGTAGGATAGCAGACAAATGTTAGAGTATGGGAAGATAGGAGGGTGGCAGGCTGCTGGTAGGGAGTATGGGCGTAATTGGAGGGCACCAGCTGTCTGCTACCCTCCTATGCCATACCCTCCTCTGCCGAAAGCTGGTAGACGCTGGTGCACGCTGGCAGACGCTAGATCGATACTTACATGTACTTCCCTAGCCTTCGAGACGCTGCTGGCCGCTGGTGGACGCTAGCAGGCGCTAGATCGATATCTATGCTTCTAGTCGCTTAAGCTGCCAGACGCTCGGAACGCTGGTGGACCTATTAATCGCTAGTGGACGCTGCCGCAAAGCATGACCCAGCCTAATGTATCCAATAGTCTTCACAGCTTTGCAAGGTGGAAAGGTTAATGAAACAAATTTCAGTAAACCCGACAAATGGCGTCCACGTCGGAAACTTCTCACGCCCACATTTCACTACGAGATCCTCAAAGATTTTGTCGAGGTGTGATCTTTCGGGACTTGACTTTTTTTTGAAACTTGAGGCATATTTCGATAGAATCCTTAGCTGGCATTGTGAAGAGACGCGCTTTTACCAGGGGAGTTGTCTACGGTAAGAAAAAGAAATCTGTCTACGGTAAGAAAAAAAAATCAGTTGTACATTAATCACAAATAGATTATTCTTGAGTGCGTGTAATCCTTGTCCTCTCATGAGGTTTCTGCCATTCACTTTCTCCAGTAGAGGCTTCCAGCAACTTACCATCAGGTCTACAACCGACACGGCCGAACGTTATTGGGCAAATTCCTGAAGCACGCTGATGGTGGTCAATACGAGGATATCTTTCATACTGTCACCCTCTGCACACTGGATGTGATCTGCGAAGCTGCACTTGGCATCTGTCTCGACGTCCAGAAAAATCCTCACTCTCCCTATTTGGAATCTGTGTTCAAGTAACCTCTGGCCATTACTGCCATTTATTTCATTAATCGAAAATGTAAATGATTCAGGATGAAAGTCATTATTCAAAAACGATTGGTCAAGCCTCAGTACTACCCAGAATTCCTTTTCAACCTAATTGGTGCCGGAAGAGGAGCAAGCGCGATGTGTGAAAATTCTGCACGAATTCACTGGAAATGTGAGCTACAAGTTTGTCGAACATTTTTTATGAGCTCTTTTAAAAAAAACCTGAAATTGGGCTTGAGTTGATTTTTGGGAAGCTCATGTACAGGACATGGGAGGATTTCTGAAGAGGGCTTGTCCTACATATGTAGTTCGGAGCGCCGCCGCGGCTGCTGATTTGTGGACTGTTTACGACCTATAACAACTTGACGACATTAGCTAATAACTTTTGCACTACTTTACGGATTATTGCCGTTAGTTCTAGCAACCTTTTCTGTTTTCTTTTTTGAAATTGTAGTAAAAACCTGTTGAAAAGTGGGCCGAGTCGTTCGTCCGTCTGTGATTTATTGTGTATGTTCGGAAAACAGAAGGCAAAAAGCCACTGAAGCAGAAGTCATAGTATGAACATCGAATGAGCACGATCGCTGTGGAAGTGGGCTTGGTTGCGGAGGCGGGGCTGAGATGGTGCCCATTGTGGTCAAGAGTGGTAAGAATAGCACTCCGTACAAGATTGCTCTATCATTTTGCTAAATTTGTTAGAGTGGCAAAAATGGTCTACCAGGAACAATATGAGCAACCGGTGGCCAACAACGGACACATTGCGAAAAAACCTTTGTCCCTAGCGGCGCCTTCACGAACGTCGTCTACGTTTAACGAATCAGTGACAGCAACGTTGAGATTTGTGCTCTCCCAAAAACACACTATCTATTTCTTCGCTACTTTCTCTTCATTTCCTTAAACCAGTAACACTACCAAAGACCCACAACTAAGCGAAATCCGGAGATACCCTCCAATCACCGTGATAGGGAGAGAAGGTTAGCGTCTTCGCCGTTGTTCATCCCCTTTTGTGGGATGCGGCACGCATTCTACTTCTATTCAGAATCGCAGTGGCTTATTGAATGCGATGTGGCCTATACAATGACTTGTCGGCCGATGTACGATTTATTATCGGCAGACTGTTTGAAGAAAACTCAGCTATAAGCGAAAACCACAAACATAATTCCAATAAGTTAAACACTAGGTAAGGTAATAAATTAGAAAGTAAAAAGTCCTGCGAAGTTGAGAGGAAAATCAGCGCAGAAGGGCAGTGGGCGCCAACACTGCAAGTCCATGGCAGCAAACTTAGGACTCCGGATACCAACTTAGTAGGTCCGCCAACCTTGCTGATACCACTCCAACGGCCGCAGACTGAACTTCGTAACTGGGGCTCGCTGGAACACAACATTCATAAAAAAGCAAAAACATCAGATAGCAAAGAAGCGGTAAAATGTAACCCATCATCACATAACTCTCTGATGAGCGAAGGTAGAAATCAGACCAGCAAAGATAAATCGCATCTTAGCCTTGTTAACGCGAAAGTTGCTTAGTTTCTGTTCTCAGAACCAACCACGGTAAATCGTAATTTTTCTGAGCTTGTTTCTGAACGAAACCAGTCACCACCAGAAGCCGCAACTTTTGCGAGGAGCAGCGGAGGCGGTATTGGAGGCAACGACCAGGTCAGAGTCCAGTTTGGAGGCACCACTGAAGATGAGGAGAAGGATTCGGTTGCAGGCGATTAACTATAGTATTTCAGATCGCTGAAGAAGGTGCTAAGGCACCGAAATATTCGAAGGAAGTATTAGTAACAATTCAAAATTTTTTGCAACTTTTGGATTCTTTTGAGTCTTTTGAGTTTTTTGCAATAAATTTTTGGCGCCTCTTTACGTGTTTCATGTTCAGAAACGGAGGTGCTCGAATTAACAACCTCTGACGGTAAGTCATTCCAGAGGCTTACAATCCTCTGAGTGAAGGAATTCCGAAACTCAGCTGATCTGGTTTTCTCCCTTAGAATCCTAAAACGGTGGCCCCTGGTGCGACCAATAGTTGGAGATCTTTTGAAGAGGACATCGAAATCTAAGTCCACTAATCCCGCCGAAAGCTTGTAAACAAACTCATAATCACAAAGCCTCCTCCTCATTTCCAGGGAGTCTTCCTTTAGATACTCAAGCCTATCTTTGTACGAAATATGGAAAATGCCCTGACGGGCGAAGATCCGCTTCTGTAAATTTGGACTGAACACTTTCAATACGCTCAACCATAGCACGGGTGTGAGGGCTCCACAACATTGGACAGTATTCCAAAGTTGGGCGCACATATGTAGCAAAGAGCTGGAACAGAGTTTTGATGCTTCTCGAAGAGAAGGCGCGCAATATGAAGTTCGCCTTACAATGTGCCAAGTGCACCATCTTGGTAATGTAGTCATTGAACGATAACGAGCTTGTGTACGCAATGCCCAAATCTCTAATGGCATCAGGCTCTTTGAGCTCAACACCATCAACTGAAAACCTGGGAGCGGACAAGAGTGCGGACCCATTCGTAGGGCAACCGTTTTCTCCGAGGAGATAGAAAGCTCCCATCTTCCGTAGAGATATGGCGTCAAGGGCACGTTGTAGCAGTGTAGCCTCCGCAAAGCAATAAACCTTAAGTCACCCGCATACATAGAAGATTGCCAGAAGGAAGACATTTGGGTAAATCATTAAAGGCGCGTTCCGCGATAAACTAAGGCTAGGTTCTCATAACCGTGCACGATGGTCAAGCAGGCAACGTCAGAGGCTATGCTGCTTTTAAAAGTTGAAAAACAGCAAGCAAAACGCAGGGCGCTCAGGTTTTAGGCCCATAGGCCCATGCCGGCCTCCAGTGACCGTGTCGTTGTGAGACTGCCATTGCGCTCTCTCGCCCGTCGTTTTCTGGCCTCTCTCGTCTCTTATCAGTGTATCGCCGCCTTTCGCAATTCACAATTGATCTTGACCACCTTACGCTCGTCCGGTGATCATGATCAATTGCAATAAAGAGGGTCTTATTCCGGGCGCTTTTTCGATAAGTCAACAAACACACGGCAGTTCTATTTTTGAACCGTATTACCCATGAGCTGCGGTCGCGGATTGCCTTTAATGTAGATAATGAATAGCAAAGGCGCCAAGCAAGAACATTGAGGGACACCACTTTCAGTTTCGTATATTCTAGAACATGTGCACTTCCCTTTGGTGTCTATTCGAAAGGAACTCTTTTATGAATTTCAAGAGGCACCCTGTAATTCCAAACTGACTTAACTTTGAAAACAAGAGATGTAATGGTATGGAATCAAAAGCTCTAGAGAAATCTATGTAGGCCCCAACCACCGATTCTCTTTTATCGATGTCATATTGCCATGCCATGCCGGAATAGCATTACACTGTATTGCATTACTTTGCTAAGTGACGAAAGAAGGAAAGCAGGTCTGTAATTCTTGAAGTCACTCTTACGCCCTTTTTGTATATTGGCCTAACCAGTTCCAAGCGCCAAATTGCTGGTACGGTCCCTTTCAAGAATATTCTGTTCAAAGAACCTGGCACCAGTTTGCTGCCTCCGATGGGTAGAGGGCTTGGTTGGCCTGGAAGGGAGTCGTCCCGGGATTTGAACCCGGGACCGCGCGGGTGATAAGCGCGCACTTGAGCTATACCACTTCCGTATCCCCACACCCAAAATGGGCGTGAAAATTCGAAGAGACTGTTTTCACTCATTATATTTTTATCATGTCAACTGCTGTTTAACGTCGCAGATTGCCCTCCAGAAATTAAGACAAGAATGCAAACTCGCAAAAGAAATAATAGCCCAGGCGCTACCAGAACCGCACCTCGCACGTACCTGCCGAGGGTGAGGTGCGAGTTCGAGTACCGCCTGAGGTCTGGCTTTTGCCCATAACTCAGCCTTCTTGTGGTAACTGTTTTGATTGTTTTGGTGAAAGTGTGATGGAAAATTCTTGCTACTCAGTACTTCTTTTCAGGTGATAAAAGCTCGAAAGGCAAAAGCTGATGCAGCGGGTGGTGTGGAGAAACTCCTTGCGCAAGAGTCAGCTGAAGGTACTGTAGTTATAACCCGTATGAATTTCAAAATATCGACTACGGTTAATAAAAAAAATGCAACTCTCTTTCACTTCAGAGCTGTAAAACCGCTCGGACAAAGATTTGGCTCCCATGAAATCCTAATTTGAAGTGATATTCAGCAAGGCTCGCATATTATTATTAAGGCTTTCAAATTCGGGTGAAACTAGGCCAGCCTTACGTAATAAATCTCACTTTTGCAGTTTCTCAACAGTTTTTTCGCAGGATATTGTGGAAACTAGCAGAGCGGGAGGAAGCCCCCCCCTCCGCTAGGACGAACAGCGCGGAAATTTGATAAAAGGTATATTTGTGTGAACAAATTGGATACTGTAGGTCGTCGACGCATGGCATTCCTCGACTTGATGTTGGACATGAATGCGAAGGGAGAATTGCCCATGGATGGTGTGCAAGAAGAAGTCGATACATTCACCTTCGAGGTCTGTTACTCCTAAGAAAGTTGACTTGAAAGTTGTAAGTACTCCTGTGCACAACGTCAGCACCTGTGTTATTCTTTTAACTCGAAAACACTCAGGTATTGTATTAAGGGCCATGACACAACATCCGCGTCAATCAATTGGTTCCTTCATCTCATGGGTGCAAATCCCCACATTCAGGAGAAAGTTCAAAGAGAAGTCGATGAGGTACGCTGCCCATGCCCTCTCCTTCAAGTCAAATCCTGACAAACAATCTCAAAATGTTTGTCCTAGTTCTGTGCCGACCAGATTTGTTTCAACGTTTTGAATAGTCGACGCTAAGAGCATAGCGGTCATTTCCAAAGACCAGAAAGTGGTTTGAAGCCCTTATTTGTAGCTTACCCGGTCCAGCGCCCCACTGTGCTAGGCTAAATGCGAGACGCGCTAAAAGTCTATTAATTGTGACGCTTATATTAGGTTGGAAAGAAGGTCTTGTCAGTGCTTTTTGAACATCTTACAGCTGTTGAGTTTCGATGGTCGAACATGGCGAAAGAAGCTATGCTTGCAAAACATACTCGAGCTTCGCCGCAACAGGTATACTCGAAATCCCTGAGATCGGGTAGGCGTGGCTGCTTGATTTTAAAATGGCGGCGGCCCAGGTTTTCGTGAGATATTGTCATTTTGGAGCAGTCGTAATCATGTCTACATCTAACACAGAACAAGATAGCAGTTGTTTCAAATTGAAGTATCCCACGAGAAACCCGTCCTATGCCATGCTCAAAAGCCACGCCTACTCCGTCTCAGGGATAAGCAGTGTATAAAAAGGCGCTTTCTCCCCTGGGTTCGACGTATGATGCCAGTTTAGCAATAGTGGGTTTGAGGCATCAACTTCTATATGTGGCGCAGCAGCATTGGAGCGACGGCTGCTCTCTACAACATCAACACTGCTCTGAAGACCACTACCATCAGGGTTGTCCACCGCTGGTTCGCTCCCTTCGCGAAAAACAACACGATCTTTAATGACAAACCCTGGTCCGGATGTCACCATGAAGTGGATACTTCACCGTTCTCACAGAGGATCCTCTCAGAGCTACTATCATCCGCAGCTTTGCTATAAGATTAGTGTTACCTAACTGACCGTCGCCAAATAGCTGCAAGCCCCCGGCTATAGAAAAGTACTAACTGAAAGGGTCCCTTATTGACAGATTACGTGTGATACTCCTCTTCACCGCCTTCATCAAAAGGAGTTTCTGGGAGAGTTGTTAGCGGGTATGACAGATGAGGTCTTCTATGGTTCCAATTCACGCAGTACCACTCGTACAGTTCACAGAGCTTCGAGGAGAGGAGCCATCTAAGCAGGCCAAACCGGGCATGCACCCCAGGAAGTTCTCCTTTCCTACTTTCGGGACGCAAGGGGAATGCTGCATAAAGCGGTGTTCCTGTAACAGCACATGGTCAACGCTACCATATATGTGTGCTTCAACGCCACCATATCAGCTTCAGAATCCCCTTGAAGCTGTTGGAGAAAAATTACCGGAACCAGCTTCGGGCACCGCTTCTACGATGACAGGCCTACCATTAAGCATTTCAAATCTGTGAACAAGAGGACGCGCCACGTTCATTCCCATCCTTTATTCTTCCTCCCTTTTTTCACAACCGTTTTCGTGTTCCAAGCACTGCACTCATGTCCGCTGCTTCCTCCTGCATCTGTGACACACTGATTGTAATAAGTGTCTCGATATTCTTGTGCCTTTCTAGGTAGAAGAGAGAAGCTGATTGTAATGTTTTAGGTACTAGGGGAAGTCGATCGACCAGTCACTTATGAGGATCTGGGAAGCCTGAAGTACCTTGAAGCATGCATAAAGGAAACGCTACGCCTCTACCCTTCGGTCCCTCTGTTTGGTCGACAAGTAGTAGAAGATATAAAAATCAGTGAGTTCTTTTGAAGCCTATAGCCTTCTTCTGAAGTATAATCTACAGGGTGGACAGCTCACGTAACACGGAATTTTACTCCTGCTACTTCAATTACTTACCCTCATTGAATAAGCATAAATCTTCCCAGGTTTTCCATTTTCCCTCGTTTGTGCGCTCTTTCGCGCTCTACGTGTACATCTTGCATCCCACTGAACTGTCGCCTCTCGCGTGGAATAGAAAGGGCCTTTTTTGAAGACGTCTTGGGTAGTTCACTCTGCTTATTTTTTTGCTGATGCCATCTAGCATATATACTTACGTTTCATAACCCCAGCACCTACAACGGTACAAAAGATTAATCGAGAAATGTGCCAAGTACGATTTCGTGAGAGAAGCGTCACGCCAATGTGAATGTTGGTGAGTGAGGAGGGCTGTCAGGTTTGGGATCAGGGTACGCCTACCACTGGTATGGAAGCTGTTAAAGTAGGACCCTGGCACGCTCAGAGTGCCTCCCTCTCTACTCGAACGCTCCCTCAACCGGAAATTTCCCAATCGATTGTGGGCAGCGCCTCGAACAGAAAAAACCAACTGGCCAAAAAATTTCTCAGATTCAAGTATCGCCCCCCCCAACCTCGATGTCACTGATGTCGTGCTCGCTTATGTCCCCTCAAGGTAAGTACATTGCTCGATGGAAAGGATGGGAGCGGGTGAAGTCTCTTTTGTGAATCTTACCTCACAGGTCATCGAACAATGTACTTAAATATCGCTATATGGTTCGAATTGACCTTAAAGACAATTCCCGCTCCACTATGCCCGATTTCCGACCAAGTGTTGCGGGTAGTTGATGCTCCGTCATGAACCCGTATCCCATAGGTAGCTTCTCAGTAGAAAAAGAAGAGGAAAAAACCTGGGAACACCTTGAACACAGACTTCACCCCAGCAGTCTTGGACGAGTACGTCGAGCGCGAAGGGCGCGCTCTCCATAGCGATTGGAGCGTAAAGCTTGAGCCGTGGGACCGTGGCGTTAGTGCCAGGCACATCCTGCCCAAGCGATGCTATCTCCGTGTAGGCGATGTTGAAGGTCTAGGAACAAATTTTCAGCCTTTTCTTAAAAAGCTCGGTGGTAAAACCCTGATGTCGGAAGAAGGGGTAGTACCAGTTGCATAGTCCATCTGAAAAGAATCATTAGGCAAGCCCGAAAAACACACAAACTCTCCATTTCCAATCCTCCTCTTGCCATGAAAAGGAAACCGAACTAGGCCTGCTCTTCAAAGATCACGTCTTCCCACGCTTCGCAAGGGTCTAAAAACTCAAAACGGTTTCTGCTCTCTTGTTCACTTATTCTAATTGAGATCGGCTTGCAGGACTATATGGAACGCTAAAAAACAGCTTACGCGTCTTCAATTTATGTCCAACGGTGCGAGGTTTGCGCTTAATCGCTATGAAAAGCGCGGATCACCGAAGATGGCAAAGTGCCAGAAGCGCCGCGCGCGACACGTGCCGCACGGGTGTTGTAGAGATAAAGGCTGCTCGCGAGCCGATGCCTCGTCCACCTACCGTATCAGCGTGCCTAGCGAGCCTTGTGGAAATCGCTCTAACTTCCTTATCGCGCCCTATTGAGGGATGAAAGTGGTATCATCTTCATAAAGGCGTAGAAGGTTTCAAAAGGCACGAAGTCATTTTGAGGACCACTTGATCGCGGGGAGTGTCTTTAAATGATTGAGCGGCATGTTGCAAACGTTTCGACTATTTTCTAGAAAGAAAAACTGACTCAGAAATAGGTCACTGCATTTTTCAGAGGGACATGTGCTACCAGCAGGAACCGGTGTTGTCGTGGTGCCGTCTATGGTGCATCGTGACCCGAGGTATTGGGACGATCCAGAAGTATTTCGTCCTGAACGATTCATCGATGGAGAAGTGAAGCATCCTTATGCTTACATTCCATTTTCAGCTGGTAGCAGGAATTGCATAGGTGAGTTCACACTGTATACATCTCAGGAATAACTAACAGAAAATACATTATCACACACTGCCGTTACGACAGTGAGTACAACGCATTTACATAAACCCACAATCCCTTCAACATGTGAACATTGTGATATAGAAAAACTGTACACCACTGTGGACCGTGGCGCTTGCCATGTGAGAGGTGAATGGGTTGGGAGCTGCATTAGTGTCCACCCTCTCCGCTCAAAAGGCACGAGAAGGGGCTGGAGGGCAGTGATGTCCAGGTTCCGTCGCCAGCTAGTGGCCTAACCATAACCAAACGTGCTGCATATCTAGGCCCTCTCATTTCAGCTTATTCTACACCGCTGACTGTGTGCGTCGCCACGAAATTTTGGAATCGACGCGAGTGCTACACCTTAAGGATAGCTCGGGCGGAGTCCGATATGGCTTCCGGGTGTCACTACCCTTCAGTCTCTCAGTCTCATTTCCGCGCGCTTCCAGTGACGAAGGGGCCATACTTGTGTGGCTGCCTAGCTTCGGCAACGATCCTCGGAGGTTACTGTGCAGTTGCCTTCAACACGTTTACGGTACACGACAACGCTGATACCTTACGGCAAAACCTCCCATGTTCGCTTCTTTCAGACATTTTGCTAGAAATTGTACACAAATAATAATGCAATAATATCCAGATGCTGCAAGGAGTTTGGATGACTACGTCATCCATATCAACTTTTTTCACAAAATCAACTGCTTTCAAAAAAAACAATTTCAGGCCAGCGATTCGCCATAATGGAGGAGAAGTGCATTCTTGCATTGCTTATGCGGCATTTACGAGTACGTTCGTTGCTCCGTACAGACGAGATGCGTGTTGCCGCTGAGCTCATCATTCGACCGCTCTTCGGGAATCGAATAAAGTTCGAGAAAAGAGATTTTGGTGACTACACTCACTGCAGTGCGTGAGAGCTGGTTGTGGTAGCATGCCCAGCTCTGTTCTTTACTTCACAAAACGACCTCTTCCCTTACCTGCAATAATTTTTTGCCGGGTTCATGTATTCTCGCGTACTTATCCCTCGGTACACGGACTCTACCGAAAAATTTTATGACCTACGCCGATGGTGGAAGCTTCCAATGTTTTCGGTGATGTT
Organism: Cooperia oncophora; assembly: GCA_036418165.1. Classification (NCBI taxonomy): domain Eukaryota; kingdom Metazoa; phylum Nematoda; class Chromadorea; order Rhabditida; family Trichostrongylidae; genus Cooperia; species Cooperia oncophora. Next base: position 16,097 of record MU940546.1, read on the forward strand.
CTCGTGTGTCTAGGCCGTGCTTCACAATTTGTAAATTTTTCACTTTTCGTGTGCTTCACCAAAAATGCTGTCGCAGTCGGGGAAATTGGACGTTTTGACATTCAGTTCCTAAGGAATGAGTGTCTACCATTAAGCAGCGTTCAGACCTCACGACGGCAGCGCTTCGGTCGCGCGTTCGAAACGATCGATACAGTTGAAAGCTTGCGCATCGATCGCGCAACCGAGGCGCTGCAGTCGCGAATTTTGAACGCTGCCTTACTCACACCTCACATCTGCCTAACCACTGATACTCCTTATTTTATGGTTTTTCTTCGAATTGTTCTTTCTGTGATTCTTTTCAATTTTCTCTAGAACTTATATAATAACTATTTATTTAACATCCATTTACGTTTATTTATTGCTATTACCGTATGATCTTACAGTGTTATCTTTTCAACTTGATGCTGGAACTCAATATTAGGTTTTATCCAATGACTGCTCCAGAAATTAAGGTGTTAAATAGCTTGTTATTCATGACTAATCGACCCATTAGACTGGATGGCCGAGTTTGCTCTCTTCGAAATGACTCAAATTCACTCGATTTCTGCTCTCACTGCTGCTGAACTATAACTGTGAGAATGAAGGTTACTTCTAAGGTATTTTTGCGAAAATAAACTTTTACTGTTTCTAGTTACTCAACATCGATGAAAAATATTGGATTTTGATCACACGTTCTTTTCCCATTATTATTATTAGGTTGGCGCTGAAGATCCGTCATATTTTTTGAAATGGGGCTCTTTTTTTACGGGGATGTACAAATTAAAATAAAATATAGCATTATTATTGTGGGGTTCTTGTCAGTCTTTGAGCACCTAATCGATGCCCTCGCTTCACAATGCAGCCCGGCGCAGAGCAAAATTAGACATCATCTCGCTTTCGACGTGGGCTCGGGTCGTGAAAGTTCCCTCGTTCACATAACGGATAAGCACGTAAGACAACTATTGAAGGAGCAATGTCTGGGCTACACTGATGCAAAGGGAGATCCATACAGCCCTATTGCACCCACGGTCCACCCTTTTGTGGACGGGGTGGGCTGCAGTGTCATGCGGAGGCGAAGTGTTGCGCACGAATTTCTTCCGTCTGAACGAAGATTCGCTTCAGATCTCGTAGCTGCTTTGCGTAGGGAATAACCGTAAGAGTAGTTTCTTCATCCAGTAGTTTCACGAACAGCAGCTCTCTGTAGCCGAGTCCACATGAGCATTCAAGCCTAATTTCGTCATTAGAATTGTAGACTCGCTTTGAAGCGTCCTGAAAGATTGTCCGATAGTTGGAGGCATCTTCTTCACTGTAACTGTAACTAACTGTAACAACTGTAACTCCTTTATATCAGCATCGGCGCAGCTGCGATGCTCGCGTCAGAGTGGCAGAAGAAAGAATTTGAGGGAGCGCTTCGAGGGTCGATGCCGATGGTACCGGATACCATTTTGATCCACTTTGCAAAAGAAGAGAAAGTGGCAGGCAAGTGAGTGGTACTAGTTGGAAAAGCATCCTCTTGTGCATTATTACTCATATTATTGATTACCTCTCTTCAGATTATAGGTAAGTATTTTGAGTTCGAAAAAGCATAACAAAACTTCCTCGCCAATTTAATATTAGGTTGTCCGGAAAGTTCTCAGCGTTTTGGGTGTTTCACTTTAAACGATCATAACTTTCTTAATACTCATCGGATTTAATCGAAATAAGCACCGTTCGAATCAGCACACTTTTGCCAATGTGACAGTCGATAAATCCCATCAAAGGAAAAACTGGGTGGTCGAGAATCCACGAAATCCACGAAGGCTTTTTTTGCCTGGTCCTGATGAAGTATTTTCCAGCAAGGAAGTTCTGAAAATGTTTGAAAAGGTGATAGTCGGTTGGTGAAAGGTCTGGAGAATATGGCGGGTGAGGTAGAACTTCAACCCCAATTCGTTCAATTTAGGATAGTGATTTGTGAAACGTGTGGGCGGGCGTTGTCATGCAAAAGAATCGGACCCTTTCTGTTGACAAGTGCTGGCTGCAGCTGACGCTGACGCAATTTTCGGTATATTTCGTCGATTTCTTCACAGTAGGACCTGCTGTGATGGCTTGGCCTGGTGACAAAAAGGTATACTGGATCACACCAGACGATGACCACCTGTGACCACAATCTTTTTTTCGTGAGGATCGGCTTTGGAAATTGCCTCGGTGGTTCGTCGGCATCCAACCACTGCAAGGAAAGTCTCCTGTTATAACATATGATCTCCTTTTCATCGAAGGTGACAATCGGTCCGAAAACGGGTCGTTTGTTGCGCAAAAGCGGTGAAGAAGAAACCTCGAGACGTGCCAATTTCTGCCGGTCACTATTGTGGGGCAAAACTTGTCGAGTTTTTTCACCTTCCCAATGCGTTTCAGACCATCCGCAACAGTGAATTGCCAACGCCTAGCTTTTCTGCAATCTCTCGAACTGTTTGGGATGGGTCAGCCTCCACAAACGCCTTCAAATCCTCGTCAGGTATTGCTTTAGGTCGACCGCTACGAGGTTCATAGGTCGGCCCGCTACGAGGTTCATCTTCAAGAATCTCCAGAACGAAATTTGTCGAACCATTGTCGCACGGTGCTTTCTCCAACACTATTGGGCCCCACACCTGGTTAATTTGTCGAGCTGTCTCGACTGCGGATTGACCCAATTTGTAGTTGAAGAAAAATATCGTCCGAAGTTGCTCTTTTGACATGCTTCAAAAAGTCTTGGGAAAAGGGGGGGGAATCAAGCAATGGTGAAACGGCAATTATACCATCAGATAGCGCAAAAATTCTCTTCAGGATGTACTACTGAGACGCAAGGGAGAATGAGTTTTTAATCAGCAATGAATGTACAAAAAATCAAAACGCTGAGAACTTTCCGGAGAACCTAACATAGGCCTACTTGAAATTTGAGGCTGTGTGGGCGACATGAAGGCTGCAATTCTCCGGGGCACCAGAATTTTCATTTCAACCTAGTACTGCGTTGAGTCAACAGTCTTGTCTCCAATAGTCACTCTATTTTCAAATAAAACAAATTGTAATGATGTTTCATGCAAAGAATCGACTTTTGTTGATAAGTCTGGCTGAGCTTGAACGAACTCTTATAGGCATATTTGTGATTCTTACAGTAGGACCTGCTTGAGGCTTGGCTGGTGACAAAAAGGTATATACTAGAAACGAGAGATACTGTGACCACAATCTTTTTCGTGAGATCCGGCTTTGGAAATGCCATGGTGGTTGTCGATCCAACCACTGCAAGGAAGTCCCTGTTATAAACATATGATATCCGTTTTCATCGAGGACAATCGGTCCGAAACGGGTCGTTGTGCGAAAACTCAGACGTGCCAATTTGGCCGTCACTATTGTGGGGCAAAACTTGTCGAGTTTTTTCACATTCACTAGGTTCAGACATCGCAAAAGTGAGTTTCCACGCCTAGCTTTTCTTTCTTCTTGCTTTTTTCTTGCTTTTTCCTTTTCTCTTTTTTCTTTTCTTTCTTTTCTTTTTTTTCTGCAACTCTCAACTGTTGCGAGGGTCAGCTCCACAAACGCTCAGAAATCGTCGTCAGGTGTTCTTAGGTCGACCGCTACGAGTCATCTCAAGACTGATACTTCCAGAATGAAGTTTTTCGAACACGCGCACGGGCTTTCTCCAAAGGATCGGGATTGCGTTTCCACTTGCTTAATAAACCCCCTTCCAAATTTTTGAAGCATGTCAAAAGACCTTGGACACACTTTTTTCAATTACAATTGGGTCATCCGAAGTCGAGACACTCAAAATAAAGCATGGTTATTAATACATAGATAGCGAAGAAAACTCTTAGGGTATACTACTCGCGTCAAGGGATAATGAGTTTTAATCGCAATGATATACAGGAAAAATAAATCACAAACGTTTGAAGAACTTTCCGAAAATAACAAGTCTACTATGACATTGAGGCTGTGTGGCGAATGAAGTCTGTGAACCAGAATTTTGAATTCAACCTAGTACTGCGTTGAGTCCACAGTTTGTCCAAAGTCACTTATTTTGAACCAAACAACTCATAAACAACAGGCCTCATTTTCAATTGCCTGAATATTTGTGACGAATATAAGCAAAGTACACAAATACGCGGTTAACATACACTTCTATCCTGTTCCTCCAAATTCTCAGCAAAGTTACGCCGTCGTACGCTGACAAGGGGACAGAAACTTCACAACGATATTATGCATCCTCGATCCACATTCTGACGTGCCTTTTTGCTCTGCTGGTTATTTACTAAATGTAATCGCTAATTGAGTGCGTGTGTGCGTTCTTTAAGCACACAGTTATAGCGCAGGCGCAAGTACGGTAGTTGTGAGGCTTGGTCGCAAGACATGAGTAATGAAGAACACAAACATTATTCTATTGACTGGAAGTCAACAGATAAAAATCTGAATAAATGGATTCAGGATAATTCCGGAAAGGAGGATGGGTTCCCGCAGGAGTAGGTATAAGAGGGCACATCATAAAGGCGGTTAAAAATAAACTGTGGAGTTCAGGAGCGTTTGACGTGTTTCAAATAGTGATATAGGTTCATACAATCCTACAGAAAGTTCGAGATGTGTCGTTGGCGACGGGTGACAGGTAAACAATCATGAAAATAGCACTTGGACACAACAACGGAGGGACTGCAGTGAGCACAACTCACCGGTACTCTCCAGTGCTAACGTACTTGAGGGGGTGAGCACGCCACGGCGGCGAGCGATACCATGTGCTTTTGCTCCTCCGTCGGGAATCGATAATTCAAAGTGCGAAATGAATATAACATCGCCTAAGGGTGGCTCAGTTAGATGAAAAGTGAAGAAGCATCGAATGATTGCCTAAGCAGGGATCCCGGCCTAGGTACCCATTCGTGTAAAAGTGACACTATTGATTGCATTTTATGCTCCGCAGATTGTAAAGAAATGTCTGCTCGAATAGCTTTCCATCAAATCGTAGAGAACGAACATGAGTTTTTCTTTCACTATTAATAAAATAGTGGCTTAGTGTATCGTGCGGAGGTTTTTGGCGTAGTTCAAGGATAATTCGCGCGGCTAGCCCTTCTCCACCAGCTTTTCGAAGCAAGAATGAAATATGTATGATATCGTCGTATACTCTTTCTACCACTGGTTTCACTGGCGCTTCAAACAAGAAGCAAGAGAAGGCCTTACAGGCCACCATCGTCTGACACGCCATGTCGCGGAAATAGGTATATAGCCGTGTGTGGCATGTGTGGTGTGTGTCACGAAATTCATAAGCGGTCTCAGTAGCAGTGAGACATTGGGTAAGAAAGTGATCAGTGGAGATATCTATGTGGGTGATAGGAATGTTACAGGTAAATCTTATAAGAGCTCAAAAGGGACGCTCACCATGTTTTGAAGGGATGACGCAACCCCCACCGTCAGCCAGGCGTTGATTTCAAGCTATATTACTGTAGAAGGAAGTGATTAATGATTGATAAGATTCAATGAGAGGCCTTAGAAGGGGTGGTTCCCATATTCATAACACCGGTGACAGCATCAGCAAGGTGATGATTCCAAAATATGATATAGTGTAGTGGCACATGAACATCACCGGGTGTCAAAAGATGTGTTAGCATCTGATAAGATTCGATAAAAGGCGTTAAAAATGTAAGGCACTGTATTCACATCGCAGGTCACAGCGTCAGCAAAGCGTTGTTCCCAGGTGATATAGAGGGTGGAGTGGGGATTTCAGTATTAAGAATTAACAATAGATAGGAGCTGATAAGAGACGCTACGTGGTCGTCGGTGTTTAAGAGGGTGGTGCTTTCAACGTACCAGATGACAAGGATACGTGCACTTTTTTCGATGTCCTCAGAACAAAACCATTCAGCGAGTATCTGTGTACCATATAAATGCAGTGATGTATGTCGAGCGGGGGATATTGTGCGTCTCAAACGAGAAAACCGAAATCTTCTGCCACTGAAAAAGATTATTTGGATGGCATGTTCAGAGATCTAGATATTGGTCGTAATCGAACCATAAAAAGGAAGGGAACTCAAGTTTCGGGGACTCCTTTCGGTGACAACATGCGGGCTCCCCGTGCGATGCTTATTTTGACATGTACAGAAACATGTGAACTTCTTCTTTTCAGTGACGCATGACTCCACAGCTGTGCCTGACCCGGAGGTACTGAAGCGCTGTATGCCACACTGATCTTCCGCACTGATTCAACTTTAATCCACTCTGATATCACAACTGCAGTCATTATTGATACCATGTCAGAGTTGAAAGCCAGTAGTTAGCGAGATGGTCCAGATGTGAATTGAAGATCAATGATGTCAAGCTATTTGCAACTATTTTTTATTCATTTGAGCTAAAAAATGCACTGTCACCGTTCGGCACATTTTGCGCAATCTACTTCGCCTAAGGGAAGAGTGCGTGGCGACGGTGGCCGAGTGACACATAAGGAAGAGCACATGGCGGAAGCCGGGTGAGGCTGATCCGGCTGCTTAATTCATAAGACAATTCACCTCACCAATTCAGACCTTCCTACTCGAAGTCTATCCTCTCATTATGACGATCACCGTCTGTGGGCTGTTTCAAACGCATTTAGCACATCGCACATCTATCTGTCTGCGTCTCTTGGTTTCGCAACAGGACCATGCACAAAACCATGGCGCTGTAGTGGCGGTTCTGTAAAGAATTGCTGCTGAAAAGATTGTTTTCTTCATTCAGCTCTTTTCTCCATCTTCATCTTTATCTAATCTAACTTGCATCCAGTTATTCAGAGTATTACCTGTCTAGTCTCCTTTGCGCGTGCAGTCCACGGATATAATTGACTGAAAAAGTGAGTTTTGACAATTTTCTTCTCAATGTTCCGAAAGCGCATTATGTGTATTCATTAAGGTAATTAGTACATGAGAGAATTACGTTGTACAGGGGGAAAAAGTTACTTCGCCGGAAGTCACAATAAAGAATACGCGGCCCACAGAGAAAATGTGGATACGAGTACCAGGGCGGAAGATACCCAAGATGTTCCTCGATAAGCAGGAGCAGGCTCTCGTCCATCACCTTCATGTACACCAAAATATGAAGCCATCTCAATCGCAGCCGAACTGAAGAAGGCCTATGGAATTTACGTCACCTCAGACAGCTGCGAAATTTCTCGAATCAAGCCACCCATGGACAGCTACGGAACTAGCACTCTGGATATGTAAAAGGTCCAGTATCGAGCCGCTTCAACAACATCGCTATGGTTCAGGATATCATCTTCCAGGGGCGGACTACGCCAGTGAAGGTGCTCGTGGACCGCACCCATCCTTCTCACGTCCGTTCGCCGGATTTCGAAGAATCAAGTACTCAGGTTGGTTTTTTACTGCTTGCTTCATCACCATTTTTTAGGTATGGGTACACTGCTCCAAGTCCAGCGAAGGCAGCGTCTAGAGTGTTGACCGCACCTCTTCCTCTAGAGGACCGCAAAAACATCCGCATGTGGACCGCCCTCAAGAAGAAGAAGCCCCATCGCGGTGCTCTGCAGTTGCTAAGACCGACGTACCAGCGATGGTTGATCTTATGAGCCTTTCCCGGAATGGGAAGACCGACATTGTCGAACCCTGAACTAAAAGCTAACGCTGCTGTTACATCAAACAGCACAAGGAGAGTATGCTGCCTTCATGTCGTCTCTACTGTCCTAGAGACTTCGTACTGCTACAAAGTTGGGTGCCAGCACATGGAATAAAAAAACTCTTGCTCACTTGCAATCGGAGAACGTCGATTACCTGAAGAAGACAGAATATCCAAGTGTGTCACATGAATTTGACCTTCCCCCCCTCGATTACTAGGTTCAGGCGGAGCTCAACAGGGTGGTTAACAGTGGCGGAGAAATCAACGGCATCGCTGAACTCAGGCACCCAGTCATGACCGCGGATCAGAATAATGACGACCGCGGATCAGAATTATGACACTATACTGGCAGTTTTTGAGAACTTTTACTCCTCCTAGTGTTCTTACATGCTTACTGCCGGTTTCGTTCACTATTTATAAAATTATGATTCTTTCATCATGCTTGTTAACCTTTACACTATATGCCAACTAAGTGTTAGGCATAGCATTTTCTAAAATGAGGTTTTGATTCCTCATCAGTTTCCATTATTATGGCTCTTACACGTTTTGAGGGCAGAAGGTGGAGTCAAAACTAGTTTCAATTTCGAGCAATTAATCGTGCTCTCACTACCTTGTTCTGCTCTCGTTACTATAGCATTTTTTGCAGTCTTTTTTCACTGCAGACCGTGCTCAGGGAGCTTCTATTTGGTTAGTTCCTTACTACAGTATAAATAAACGTTTCTATTCCGTACCTCTTTACCTTAGATATCGGAACGAGTTCATTTCCTAGACCTTAAGATCTAGCGTCTTTCCTACATCGAGGAAAGGAACTGTTTCTCACTATGAGTATTCTGCTGCAAGTGAAATTCTTTTTAATACGCAGTTTTGGTGATAGCAATGACCTTCATCAGCAAGCAAATCATCAAGCTTTATACAACACTATCCTTCGCATGAAAGAATTGGTTTCTTTATAAAAATGAGATCAGGAGACGTGCTCACAAGGGTGACTATTTATGCAAATAACAACATCGCATTCGCGAAAAAGAACTGCTAAGGATGAAGAGTATATGACTGTGGTTGCTGATAAGGATGGAGACTGTTCAACTCTTGAGGCATTGAAGTTCGTTTTTTGGCACGAGAAGAAAAGCATAGCTGCGTACTGTTGTCATCCCATTCGATTCAAATAACTGTTGAGTAGAATCTCGCGAATTTTTGATCGACTCGCTCGTTTGGATGTGTTGATCTGCTGCTCTGCAAGAGGTGTTCTAAGTTATCCCTCACTATACAACGTTAGAGACCATCAGGAACAAATTCTCTATTTCTATTCAAACTATTTCTTCTGGTCACTGTGAAGAAAAAGGAAATTTGATTCCCTTCTCGCACGTGTCCTTGGACGGAAACTAAAGCCGCCTCTCCTCTGTGCTTCCCTTAACGGAAGGGAGGAACCAATAGCTAAATAACAATATAATCAGAGGAAAAGAATAGAATGGAAACAAAGCGAACTCGGAGGAATTATTCGAAAATTCGATGATAACAAAAATTCCACAGGGCATTTTCAGCATCTATACACTCATTTTATTGAAAGCTTTCGAAAGTCGACAGAACTTTTCCCGCATTGGGGAATAAAGGTATCGTAGCACAAACATTATCTACCTGGACCTTTTTCCTATATTTTCTGAATAGGGACAGCATAACAAAGAATGAGTTAATGAAGGGTCAATACGCCCGCTGATAATAAATGGGATGACTCGACTGATCTATAGGATGGACGTTACTGGCGGCACGAACACGAAGCCGTGATTATTGCTTTCAATGATTTTGCTTCCCAGCTTTTTAGAGAGAAAGACATATATCCCTATGGGATCTATGAAGTCTGATTTCAAAATTTAGTTGTTATAATCTTAAGTGCAAGAAAAAGAGAAGCCTACCTCTGATACACTCAGGATTGGTTATTAACTGAATCAGGCACTGTGCTCCCTCACATTCTCGTAGCAATTGTCGGCATTCCACATCCAGGTATCTGCTCTCTGAAATTTGCTATATTGCGCGGTATGAGCATATGGATGTTATCGGTTGTTCCATAACTTCTGCGAAACACTTTGCGTCTATTTCTGCGGAACCTCTCGAAAGAAATCTAAAATTGCCGTTCATTCCTTGATGTATGGCTTGCACTTCTGTGATTCAGACCAGCTATCCAGCCCATTTCCTCATTGCTTTTTTGGCTCCAATTTTCCGCAATGCTTTCCGCATTTTTTTAAGAGGGCTACTTAGTATCACCCGAACGGCAGGCTGCACGAAGAGCATCTACTTTATGGGCAAGGTCACGCTCTCTCGAACCAAAATACATCACCGGTACGGCCCACCGAAAGATGCTCATTTCTTTTAAGAGTAACCCGCACATTTTTTTACCGAAAAACAACAAACGGCGAGACATCTTTTACACTGCCGAGGTGACAACAAGGATGTTTCTTCGGCACACTGTCTGTTGTTTGGCCTTCACAGCGGTAGGGCGGCAGAACTGCTTACTTCCAAGAATTTCTGGAAGACTATAATCCTTCTGGAAATATTACCTTGGAGTTTTATTGTCATATGTGATGAGGCCACTCCCAATCAGAACATTGTGAGACTTCCCCTATTTTCTCATCGCGTGTTGACCATCCAACATTTGTTGCAGCCAAAGACTTGGTCTCATATGCCCACCAGTGCCATATCCGAGCTGGAGCGTGCCTATGTGGCTGAGCCCCAGCAATTCGGAATTCCCACAAGCGAAAGTTGAAGTTCACTCGAATAGCAGTATATATAGATATCAGAATTCTAGAGAACTATGTACTTAGAGCCCCTATAACTAGCTCTGCATCCAGCTGATGTCACCCATCATTATGGCCGTTTTCACTGCAGAAGGTGGGGCTGGACAGGAGAGGGGGCTAGGCTTGACGGACCCCATCACCTGCCGCTCTAAAAGTTGGTGGAGAACGGAGTGATACCGCGCCAAATCCATACTGTCCTGACATGCTCTTGCGTCTGCAGCGAAAACGACTGTAACTTCTCCGCGCTGTCAACAACCTCAACAACTTTACCTTGACTTTCTCCATCTGGTGACGTTCGGCGACCACCTTATTCCAAGGAAACCCAGACTGACTGAGATTCGGGGTTCATAGAAGAACACTTCTTTACATTCGCCCTGCGCACTTTGCTTGTTGCTCATTTACATCACCCATTGTCGATACCTCCTATTAAGACCTTCAAAATGCTGTAAAGCTAGAGCAAAAGCTCCGTTCCTCACCACAGACGTGTCACCTAACAAGGATCACTCAAAGAAACTGAGAAAAGTGCAAAATGCCCAATCGTGCCGACAGCGCCTATTCGCAGCAGAACACCGAGCGTACAGCGCTGACCAATGACCACCTGTGTTACTCTCAAAGGCAGTTCCCGCGATCAAGTGATTGAGGAAGTCCGAGATCTTCATGCATTTGACATCGTTGTCCGCATTTGCAGAGAATATTTCACTTCCGTCGCTTGGAACGGTTCGATAAAGAAGATAGTGACGCTTGATTATTGCGACCATTGCAGCCATGATACATTTCACTCTTCAAGACAACGGCTCACAAACGGAGTTGCGTGTGTACATAGAGCATCGTAGGGTGATCCTATATCGTTGCCGGGAATGGATGCACGTCGAATCCTGCTGATTGGGCTTGCCGACGTCCGACAAACTCGTCCAAGGATTCGCTTCTTTCTCTACTGAAGAGTCACTTATGGGCTCATGATTGAGCACCTACTAACACCTGATTGCGGGAATTGTTTTCAGGCTCGCTTCGCGAAAGTAAACGGAAAATATTAGGTCATCCCATTCAAAAGTGCCGTGACATATAGAGGAATGGCAGAAAAGCAAAGGGGATAGGGAAGCGGGCTACTATACCATTTGGAGGCTAGTACCTTCAGCTGTGTATCTGTGAAATTTGGCGAACCTACCCACAGAGGAAGTTCTCGAGAAATTGAAAAGAAGCCCGAGTGGTGAAAATCAGCGCCCGATTTTCAAATCAGACGTCATAAGAGGGAAGTGCGCTGCTCAAATTCGACCGGCGCCGGACCAGTAGTTGTGTGTAATGGTGTTCTCGAAATACAAGGTGGAAGGTTTGGTTCAGGAGCCCGAAGAAGGAAGAAAGGAAAAAATTGTCGTGGATGGTCCCATAATGTTCATCCTGCACAAGAAAAAAGGGTGGATGAAGTCAAGCTGAATGTCTGATCACAGAGCCTGGACCTTTCCGACATCCCAGCTGCAACTGCTGCCCGAGTTATGTCCGATAAACTGAGGATGGTCAAGAGGGTGTGCGCATGGGTACCTAATTTTCTTGTAGAAGCACGAACGCAGTACCGATTCTATGCCTCTAGCAGTAATGTTCTCAGCATGAGATGTCATTCACGACTGTGAAAACGCACCCCGGCCCTAGATGAAATATGGGTGGTCTTGGACCTCGAGCCAAAACTCACAATCGTCAATTTGTATGAATGCAGATGAGAAGCCGCCCGAGTTCTACCATGAGGAGTTACGTGGGCGCAAGTGGATGATCATCATAGCGAAGGATTCCCACACTGTGGCTTTCAGGCGGCTCTATACAGAGAATAAAATCGTGTGTCGGTGTATATTGCCTGTTCCTCGGCAATCAGATCGACAAATGGATGATACCACACAACTACAAGAAGGCCACCGTTGCTCGTCATAGTGCCAGACCCCGAGTAACTGTATTGTAGGGCAGTGCTGGGACACAAACAATACTGAGACCTGGGTTCAATCACCCCATTCGCCCGACATAAAGCCGAGCGATTCCAATTGTTCTCGTCAGTCGAGAGTACTCTCCGACGGCAAACGCTACAATGTTTTGTCATTCGCCGAAATTGGCATCAACAGCAATTTACTCGCACTTGTTGAAAAATCGAAGGTACCAGAGGTCCAAAGGCTTTCGGGGCACTGGGAGCGGGTCATTGGTGAAGGAGGGATTTACTTAACTTGGAGCCAAAATATTATCTATTCTCCTTTTTATTAAATTCGAAAAAACTTTTGAATGGGATGACCTAATAAATGAAAACATGGTACCCTAAGAACTGTCAAAGTCTTCCGGAATTCATGGAACAAATGAATAGTTCATTATGAAATGTTGAGCTGAACATACCATCAATCACAAAGCTCGTCACTATCAGTGAAATGCAGGACAGCAATATTAGTGATGCAACCATTTTTACCTGAAACACGAACCTTCAGTAGGAACCAAGCGATCTAACGATATAACGCAAAATCGAAAGAAGTTACGTGCTCACGAAATAACCTTGGCGACCAACGAAAGAATATCTGGTGCAGGTCTGGAATGAACAGCAAAAAAACATTTCTGAATTCCTCAAGATGAATTATCCATGTTGCATTCGGTAGCCACGCGCTTATTACTCTGATGGGGCAGATCATTTTTGTAAACGAGTAATGGTTATGGTACGAACGAAGCGAAATGATAGGTGGTTGCGCGGCGTTTTCTTTTTACACTAATTTTGAAGTGAAAAATGAAAAAAAGTTCCCAGTGTCTTCTACACTATCTGACACATGATTTCCCGCTCTACAAGACTTGGGTTTCTACTCATTCTTGGTTTTGCTCAATTTTTGCTCCACTGAAAGGAAGCGTCGGGTCGACAAAATAGTTTTTGACACAATCTTCCTGCAGTTAGTCTAAGATTTCAAGCTGAAAAGCCGCTCCAAATCTGCTATGCGTGCAGCCTCGGAATTTAGCTCCTTAAGACGGCACGAAGTGAGTTTAAGTGGGGAAGAGGATATGGACCGTATAAGTGTTGTGTCGCATGAAGCCTCTTATGGGAAGCGATCGCCTACAGAATCCACACAACACGTTTTAACATCCATCAAGTGGATTTGATCTTAATGAGAGATTGGAAGCTTCTTTCCCTCCCCCGCCTTTTTTCGTGATACCTATGCCAAGGTATGGTGAATCTACCGATTCCCGTACTTTAGCGTAGATACCCAAGAAGAAGCCGATTCAGCAAGTTTGCATTCCGAAACAAATCATCAGGAATCCAAACATGTGTTTGGTTCGTTGCATTCTACAATAAATTGGAATTTTGACTAGGTTTTACCGCTCGAACCATTTTATGCCCTCCTAAATAACATGGCTCCTTGGCCATTTGATTAACAAATTGGCCTCAACGTTTTCAGTTCCATAACCAAATGCAAAAGAGAGGTGTCGAAAATGCCCAATTTCGTCGCCTTCACACTCCACCTTAGCACTCGAAATCAGTGGGTATGAAGTCCTCAAAAAAAATCTAAGCATATTACCATAGGAATTCTTCATCGAACCATGAAGAGTTCAATGGGGAAACCTCACGTTTAACAAGAAGTTTGAAGTTAAAAAAATTCATTATTTACGGACAAACCAAATATTTTGCCATTCCTATTAGGATTTTGTGTAATCATACACAACTCCATTCAAACCGGATCTTCACCGATAGTAGTCTGCCTGCAGTTCCGTGCCGAACTGATGAAGAAAATGTGTTTTCCCTTCAGTGTACAGCCAATACTTAGGACTGATCCTTGCGTGATGGTTTTTTTATTCCGCCAAATTCCGCTTGAAAAGTAGCGATGGCGCCATTCGTAACAGGCGCCAACTTGACACCACCACCTTCTCTACCAGCAATTGTGTAGGCATGACATTAGAGTTATCAGCATTTTGCCTAGGAATATGACATTTATTTTAATATAAATGCGCCAAGGAAAGGCATTGTTGTCATTTGCTTTATGTTAAGGGTTAGTCGAACCGGAAGGGAATCACCATCACCCGAAAAGCAATTTCGGACGAGTTTCCTGTAGACATTTTGCCAATAACCGCTACGGTAGATACTGCACGTATGTACCCACATATCCACGCAGCACCGCGGCCGCTTCATATCAATCCTTCGCTTCATATTTTACTTCGCAAATGAAGCAATACGAGCATCAGGTACGGTCGTCCATTTGTGGGGGGGGCGGGGGCGGTGGGCGTCCTGGTCGATATGTTACAGCTTGATAAAGTCACGAAATGGTACCTTCTTTTGAAGAGGCGCTACACAGCGCCTGCTCAAGGTGCGGAATCCCAGCCCTACCAGGCGTATTAATCCTGCCCTCATACGGACTTATCGTACCAGCTGCCTTTATCTGAGTGACGTCAATACATGAAGAATGTACTATTTGTGATCAGGACACCAAACAATCCCATTATGCAAGTTTTTGCCAATTTTGTTGAAAAAACTAAGGAGCGCAAATTAGTGACAGCAACAAAAACGGTCATCATATTCGTGATCAGCGCCCTTATGGTTCCTAGTAATTTCTTAAAAGTTCCGGCGGAAAAAGAATAGTTTTTGGAGCCGTACTAGTATGATAGTGCCCAGTTTTCTATTCTTTCTTGGTTTTCGTCAATTTAAACACTCCAAAATGAGGCGTGTGGTTGATGCGATCGAGAGATTTCGATACCACCTTTTGCACTCTCTCTTGGCACTCAAATTAGAAGTATGTAATTCCAAGCTTATAAGGTTTACGATCAGGGAATGGTGCCTGTTAGAAGAAGTATTTCACAAGATTTGTAGCTCGGAGTCCTCTGAAATTTGCATGTCGTCGTAGACCCTCCTCTGGAGCGATCGCCAGCAGAACATGCAAGTTCTTTCAGGAAAGCCGCGACATGCGTTGATCATAAAATTATTTCGCAAAGAACTCTCCCTCCCTGGTTCCATAGCTCTATGACAGGGGCGAAGGACATGACGGTGGTTTTTTAATATGATGACGCATGGTGGAATTAGGCTTATTGTTTACATGAGCTTACGCTTATTCTCATCGACGTCGGTTAGTTCAGTGGTCCCATATAAAGTTCATAGAGAACATTCTTGACGTACTATATCGAAAAAATTCAAAAAAGTTTTGCCGATTCAAAAAAGTTTTGGCTGCAGAAAAGGGGGAAAAACATGAAGATAAATCAAGGAGCAAATTCCAAATAATGTCCCGGTTAGGCAGAAGAGAAGGTACAATTCGATTAGATAGAGTTTTAGAGTTCTTAACACAAGACAATCATTCATGACATCATTCATGCCGCTTGACTGAGCCATTCATCCACAACTTCCGCCGGAAACTTACTGGTGCATGGTTGCTTGTGTTAAAAACTGTCTCATACGTAGATGACATTCGTTAATTTCATTTTACATTTTTAGCGCACTCAAGCTCTCGAGTTCACTTTTGAATAGACATAGTTATTCATTTGAATGTGTATAACAATGTGAAACTCCAAAAGTTTATTCCAAAAAACTCAAAAGACAGCAAAAGTCTCAAAAGTTTTTTAAAATATCTTATCTTGCGATCGGTGCGTAGCACCTTCCTCAGGCCTGAAATTATTTAGCTTGTTTTCCGCTGGATATGTTCCTACAGAAATGCAACCCGCATGGATTTTCCAGTGGTCTCATTATAAAGTTCTTAGATAACATTCCTGACGTATATCGGAAAAATTCAATATGTTCAATTCAAAAATCCATGCGGGTTGCATTTCTGTAGGAACATATCCAGCGGAAAACAAGCTAAATAATTTCAGGCCTGAAGAAGGTGCTACGCACCGAAATATCGCAAGATAAGATATTTTAAAAACTTTTGAGACTTTTGCTGTCTTTTGAGTTTTTTGGAATAAACTTTTGGAGTTTCACATTGTTATTACACATTCAGATGAGTAATGAGACTCCGGGACAGCACCATACTCCGATAGGTATTCATTGTTTTGCAGAGACGTGAATAGCACGAAATATAAAGGGGAGGCCAAAAAAGTCACTTCGACCGAGTCACATATCAGCAAAGTTTTCGCTGCCCAGACAGAGGACGTGGATACGAGTACCAGGGCGGAAGATACCCAAGATGTTCCTCTATAAGCAGGAGCTGGCTCTCGCCCATCACCTTCATGTACACCAAAATATGAAGTCATCTCCAGTCGCAGCCTGACTGGAGAAGACCTTTGGAATTCATGTCACCTCCAAACAGCTGCGAAACTTCTAGTATGGAGTCACCCATGGACCAGTACTCTCGATCTGGAAGACCTCCAACATCGAGCAGCTCCGACAACGTCGCTACGGTCTAGGACATCATCTTCACCGCAGTCGCCAAGGCGCGGGTTGATGGTATGGACCGGACGTACCTGGAATGGAAAGACCGATATTTTCTTCGTGGACCCCGGACTGAAGGTGAGCGCTGGCGGTTACATCGAGCAACTCGTGAAGAATATCCTCCTCACATGTCGTCGCCCGTACCTTCTTGGAAACTTTGTACTGCTACAGCATTGGGTGCCACCACATGGAATCGAAGGGCGTTGGAGAAACTCTCGCCTACTTGGAATGGAAGGGGGCTGAGTACCTAAAGAAGATGGAATATCCAAGTAGGTCACCTGACCTGAATCCCCTCAATTACCCGGTTCGGGCGGAGTTCAATAGGGTGGTCTACGGTGGCGGAGAAATCGACTATCTCGCTGATCTCAGGCACCACATCGCGGTCGCGTGCCAGAATTAATATGCTCTTCAATATGGTGGTGAAAATGTCCGATGAGAATTCAATAAAGTGTAATTTATAGCGCCTCGAAAGTCAATGAAGAAAAGTGACTTTTTTTGCCCCTCCCCCTGTATATTTCCTGCATGTAAATGATAAAACCATAAAATATCCAGCACCGATCAGTTGTTTTAGGGTGCGCCACGCGCTAACAATACCCCCCGTAATTGTTCGAAGAAAAACGAAAAAACTCATATCCGCGTTTTTTTCGTTTTTTTTTGCTAAAACTCAATTTGTGTGAACTTTTCTCATATAGAACCCTATACTGTTAGACTCAGCTCGTCGAAAGCTATAAGCGGGTCCTATGGCACCTGATCACAACGCCATTCTAAAATATGCCATTGTTTTCCATCAAGTTGTTGGAAGTCACAAGACCTTCTGTACGTCTTTTCTACGGAACTTATGTCACCACTCAGAGCGCTGGAAATCTTGTTTGAAAGCGCTGAAAATCGAGTATTCGCCCTGGTATTGCACGACGTGCTCATTTCAAGTAACTAAAACCCTGCTTTCCGAGTCCATGCTCGCATTTCGTGAATATTAGGGAAAACAGGGCTCCACACATTAGGCCCGTTGTGCTCATGTGGTCCGAACTGAACCAGTGCTCGAGATTTTTCGGACTGAAAAGGCTATATCGTCCGAAAGTGACATCGAGCGAAACCCCTCTATTTTCAGGAAAATGGGCACCGTAATGATCAGCATCATTTGGGAAACACAACTATCTAATTTTCAATCACTTCTCACGCGATACAGTACGTTATTTGATTCCTGAATGATTTAATTCCCAACGATTACCCTCTGGTTACAATTATAGCGAGACTCGCTCGCTAACGAGTGTCCTCAGGTACTTCGATAGGGAGCAGAGTTCAATTTTCGACTTTTTTTTTTTTTTTTTTTTTTTACTTTTTCAGTTTTTTAGGATGCCAGCTTATAGAACTCGACGAGCTGAGTCTAACAGTATAGGGTTTCTATATGAGAAAAGTTCACACAAACTGAGTTATAGCAAAAAAAAAAAAAAAACGCGAATCGGCGTTTTTTCGGTTTTTTTTTTGAACAATTACGGCCGGTATTGTACTTTCGTTAAAATTATAGTGGTACTTGAATGTGATGAGGTAGATAATCAGATGAGGAGCTAACCACTGACGACCACGTCAGTGCTGTCACAAGCAAGTTCACTATCAGCTTACCGAACGCAGAACAGACGAAGGTAATAGCTTGTTTGGGAAAACTATTTGACCCTTTATATGGGCATAGGTCGTATAGGGGCGCACTGCGAGAGGTAACGGGGGAACGGTGGAACCTATATCCAGCTTTCTATGGCACGCTCCTCGACGGGATCAATCAGCGCATTCAAAATGGTTTTGAAAAATTTAGAATTACACTAGGAATAGTCGCCAGGTCAAAATGGCCATTTGTAGTGGGACTTAATTAGCGGGAAGTGCTTTTTAACGCTGATCTGCGACCTGCCTTTGAAATTTTCCCAACGGTTCTCTGAATGGAGTCGTGAACGCGTGTTTGAATGAAAGGACACGGAGTCAAGCACGGTTGCCAGCGGATTTGCATGAATAACCGCGAAGCACATCTAGTACCAGCGGCAGCATGGTGTAGAGGTTAAGGCTCTACTTCATAGGCGCAAGAAGAAGGCTCGGATTTTGAGAAAGGCAGGTCCTGCATTTTGAGGAATGTCGCTCCAGAGTCTAGAAAACGCTTTCACTCCCCGATAGGATCACACTTAACGAACTCGCGAATCCAGGCGATGACCTAGGTGATCCTAGGATCGGCCTGCGTCTACAAGTAATCATTTGCTTGCGTGCGCGTAGCGCACGTCACAAGCATTTGCGCGCCGAACGGGTATCTTTCAGTTAGCAAAACCACCCTTGAGAACAGATTTCTAGCCAAATACAGGGGGGGGGCCAAAAAAAGTCATTCCGGCCGAGTCACATATGAGCGAAGTTTTCGCAGCCCAGACAGAGGAAGTGGATATGAGTACCAGGGCGGAAGATACCCAAGA
>MU940551.1:0-11756 GCA_036418165.1 Cooperia oncophora
GCTGTCCGTTAACGACGCGGAAGTTATCACGATAAGGCTGAGTTGGCGAAAAACTCGGGATCTGAGCAGTACTCGAACTTGTGCCGTACGTTGCCCAAAAGAACTTAGTGAATTTGTTTCCCATTTCCCCACAAGATCTGCCTTCTCAGCTTATGACCACTGATCATACTGTCTGCAGTAACGAGCCCTCTCATCAATACAGATTCAATCTAACCGATTTCAAACATAATGGCTATACAAGATACCTTTTGACCTTCCCCCCCGGGATGTTCTTTGGAAAAAGTTTTTTTTGAAAAAAAAAACGAAAAAATGGTAGAAAGCTGGGAATTAAGGAAGATGGTAAATATTATGACGGATGGGTAAGGGCGTCGAATCAGAAGACAAAGTCTTGAGGGAGGGGTCGTTCTTCACAACGAATTTCCCTAACGGAAGATGCACGATATCTACGATATGACTACTTCGCTGGTTCTTCATAATGATACTACTGCCTTGAATTCGAGGTCAGACCACCGTAAAGGCAGTGAAGGAAGCGATAGTTTGTACTTCTCAGCGATGCGTTCCGATCGGCTGCGCTTTATCCGCGAGTAAAAAAATCAGTTCGTTCGGAAAACCTATACGCCAGTGCGACCTGCGCCTTCGACACCCACAACGGATTAGGCATTTGATAGTATAATTGCATCGGATAAGACCCTATAAATTAGCATAAGCCTTTCATTCAGCATACCCTTCAGTTCTTCCCTGCTAGCACGGGCCAGACGGTTGATATTTTTTACCGCAGCCTGCCGAGCAGTCATTGATCCTAGCAGTGTTTCCATCCTATAAAAGATCATTTGAAGACGTTGTTCCGAGTTTTTGGACTAATAAGATACCTTCTATAGATATTGAATATTACATGAAAGACCAATACTGCTATAGTAGCCAATGTCCAGTTCCCTAAAAACATCTTTTTCCAACCAGTAGGTTGCATACACTTCGTAGAACAGCGGTATAGAAAATGCCCACAAATCATACTCAACCGTGGAGAATACACTCGTATTTCACCCGGAAGGCGTGATGTGCGGGTTAAGATCCCGCTTGGGGTCAGAAGTTTTGCCCATACTCAGCATTTCATCAGGTAGCACTCACCAGATATGGTGAAGACGATGCCATAGACAAGCACAATCAGGGCTATGGAAAGCTCGAAAACCTTAGTCACCATTCGTGTCCAGAACATCAGATCGTCGCTGTGTTCCCACGGTTCCGTCGAACGCGACTAAATAGTTTTAAAATTCTAGCGGACTATTCCCCTGCACTGAAAATGCTATTTGAACAGAAAAAGGACCTCAATCATTCCAATGGCATACTGAACAGTTGAGGATGCCGCATGTATAGTTGTTAGCACACAATTAGACACAATAATAACACACCTGCAAGACTTCAAAACATTATAAACACTCAAGCAGATCGTTCAAGTTGTGATGTATTCTGCCAAAGAGGTTGATAGGTGGAAGACTTTATTAAACTTGGCCTGACGTTTCGACGGGATCGTCGTCCTCAGAGGCCTAAACATAGCTCAAGGTTTAAGTGTTGCACCCTCTACACCACCAAACGCCTCGATACACCACCCAACGCCTCGACACCCTAGCGTTTTTGGCGGAATCCTAGGAGAACTGCCAAAAGAAGATGAAAGAGAGAAACCTTCAAAACGAGTGGGTGATTATCATGATAGCCGCACATAGCACTGACCTTCATATTTGTGCGAATGAAAAGTGGCGTCGGTGCCGGCTGCTTCATACACCGCGTGGAATAGCAGAAGCTGGACAGCTCAACAGATAGCAACAACAATTCAGAATTTCTTACAGCAGTACAACGGTGTGTCCCCATCCCCATACTACCCTTTATCTGCCAAAATTTCCTAAATCTTATCACCTTTCCAGAATTTTTTCCAGAAAAGTAAGTGCCTCTAAAATTCCCAAAAAAACCCCGTCGAGCTATTGAGGATGGGAGGTGTGGGGAGGCTCCTAGGTGGCATTAGGGCATCTGACAAGGGAAAACCGTAGGGAAACTCAACAACGAAACGTTTCTCTTAAAGGCAAATACGACCCATCCCCTTCTGGTTGGAAATCCCCAACCACCACAAGCCCTGTTGATGGAATACGTTCACGAAGCTAGGAGCAAGACCACTTTTTGAGAAATAGTTGCAAGTTATTCTCCTTTAAAGGGAAATATCTCTGACATACCACAAATCAATTGGCAGAAAAGCTGTTATGGCACAAGCCATAGTGATCGGTGCCACGAAAAGATGTGCTGCAAGTAGCAAACATCGAATATGCCGGCCGCGAGATGCTGATGGAGAAGCAGCCAAAGATAACAACTGAGGCTCAAGCAACTCGTATAACGACTGTAGTAGTGCTGACATCACTGAAAGCAAAGGGAAAATCAGACTTCGTGAAAAAAGAGCAAGCCGAGGAAGATGTTGCTAGAGGTGAATTATCATCGACTAAATGAAAAATGTTACTCACCAATGAACAAGACAAGGCCGAGCAAGAAAGCTTTTTGTTCAGTTTTCATGCCGAGCAATCCAGTCTGCAGACATAACAGGACAAGCGTCAATGCTTCAGTATACCTAAACCATTCGAATCAAATGCGAACTATATAATAAACCTATCAAAATTCAAATGCGACTTGAACAAAATTCAAATGCGTTTGTTGTCTTTTATGCTGACGACGAAAATGATGAGCAAATTTTTGTCACTGATGGCCTGAAGTCCCGTCCAGATCGTCGTCATCATAGGCCAGAAAGTGGTCCAAGATTTCAGGTAGAATTGTTAAACTACCGAACGCCGCATCTCCATATATGACTCAAATTTGTGTCACGTGTTCGACTTATTAGGATGACGGCAGACTGATTGCAACTTCAAATCTCAAGCAGAAAGTTTCACCCAACAGCCTTGCTGCCACAAAAGAAGCAATTCTACGGCTATTCGAAGCTGAACTTGGAGACCTTCCCACGTAACTATTTATGAAAAATACTTGAGGGTTTGTACAACTAACCCTGAATGAGCAAGCACATGTCCGTGATCGCGACGTCCACCGATGACCACTTGAGCGCCATCGACAACCCATTTACACACGAAAGAAACCGTCAAAGCAAGAGCAAGTAAAGAAATTGGTGTGTTGGTGCTCTCCGCAATACTAGCAAGTAATGCTGGACCTGCTTCTCGCCATGTTCTTCCCTGAAAATAATCTTCTACGAAAGAGTAATTAGTATGAAGCCCACATTATCTACATACCTTCTCCCAAATCTCAACATACATACGGATCACAAACATTGTCAACCATGCGCATGTCATCAACTCAGCGATACGAAGGCGGCGCCATACAGTAACAAAACCTATAGAAGAAATAAGTCAGAAAAACTGGGAAATATTGTGAATTTAGTACACTTCCTTTTACCTCACTAACTTTATAATGGTGAAGCCACTTATTTTCATGGCAAATACACCTTCGATGGAACAGCAGAAAGGACTCTTTTGAATATTAAAACTGGTTTGATACGGAAGCCCTTGATCGGCTAAGAACTCCTTCCCCAACCACCATCATTCACTGCATTGTCCGACCTTTCCACCACTTCCCCAGTTTTTTTTTTGTAAAACCTATACTGCCCCTCCCCCCCCCCTCTCCCCTCCGCTCCCTTCCCTTTCTACCCTTTGATAAGTCAGTAGGGTAGAGGGGAGTGAGGGGCACAGCGCACACACGTGAAACGGGACTAACTGTGAAAAGTCAATCACCGAAAACATTTTTCGCAAATGCAAACATAATCCCCTTACTGGATCTCCGACCCAACCTTACTGAAGATTGGGGTTCTTCGAAACACGGGTCAAACAAAACGTTATCACCATCACCATGATAAGCCAGTAGGGCAAGCAAGTCAAAACAGCCTTAACAGTAAATCCAGTGTTCCCCTCCAAAAAATACAGCTCCTTCGAAAGAATATTGAATTGAGAAGAGCGGCGAATTGAGAAGAATTGAGAAACAAGCTAACAAAGAGAATCGTACTGAGTTTTGATATAATATAACCTATGCGGGTCATACTAATTAGGGGGAAAAATCGCTAACCAGGAAAGGTCAACAGGTCAGCCCGGCTATTTCCGATGAGGTGCACACCGTTCTACGAGTCTTGGGACGGTGAACTCGAATCTACTTCAGAATTTGCGGCACGATATCTTCTGACTGAAGATTGATGGAGGGTTTTATTGTCCCGCGAGCTTAGTTTCACATGCCATCAGACGAAACGTGGAAGCGCCTTATATACAAGAATGGATTCAAACCTGAACACGTGGGCGAGATAGCGAGCGGGTTTACTAGGCGAGAGACACGTCGTAGGATGAGTTCTCGGCAGGGTGCCATTTTTTGCATTTGTCCAAGAACATGGCCGACAAAGCTTCTAACATCTCTGCTCGCCTGCACTATCCTGTAAGGAAACTGCGACCAGTTTTTTTTTCGAAAGTGTAGACCCATTATGGCCTGAGTGCTCGTGTTTGTTCCCCCCCCCCGTAGCACATGTCACAGGGGTTTTTGCAATGAAATACCATCGTATTCCAGCGTCAGCGGGTTAAATTACCCCTGGGGACAAGTTTCTAGCCGAATCTGATATTTCGACCTAACTTGGAAAATGTGAGTTATTCCATGGGTAATTAGCAGCAGTTTGGAGCTCACCTACCATCGATGACTGGTCTCGGAATGGAATTTTCCCCAGTAATCAGGAAAATGATGCAGACGGCACGAATAAATAAGCTAGGTGTTCTGTGCCTGAAGACATGACTGAAGAGTTATTTCAGTTCGAAGACCAGTCATCACCAGTATGCTAGTCATAGTATCGCTGTTAGCTATCAGTCAGCCATGACTATCATACCCCATTTTTTCGAAGTTGCAGAACTAGATTTCCGCATAGGTGACATTCTTTGCGGGGGGCTTATTTGACCCCTGAACACGGATATGATAAGCCTATTCCTGCGCGAGAGAGTGCTTGTGATCGCACTACAGGGTCAACGATTCGCGCGCAGCTGCGCCTGGCAAAGAAGAAAAACAGTAAGAAAATTTTCCATAACTCCGCTCAGAGAATCGTTTCCGCAAATTTTAAAGATATAGTTTCGAGTTCACCGTGTCAAGATGAGTACAATGTTAAAATTAAATAATTTTGGCTTGCTCCAGCCAAAAGCATTCTCGACTACTTACACGAGCTAACAACGGACAAGAACAAAAATTGCCTTGACCTTGCCGGAACGCTGTTCGCATTCCGTGAACCATATCTGGCACACGGTTTAAAACATATATGCAGATAAACAACATCACCAGTGAACACGCGACATTATGAGCTGAAAAACGTAGAATGTGCTAGCATTAGGTGCTGGATACTGTTAGCGACCATTAAAATTCAAGCATCCTCATCAAACTATTGGTTGCGCGAAAGCTTTCTGTCATTTTTCGAAGCTCACAAATATATGCCCATTATCTGAAGAGGAGCGTGAACGGTAATGTGAGCACTACAGGTCTTTCTATTGGTGTCACTCGTCTGATTCCCGCTTCTTCTTCTTCTTATCCGCTACCATCGCCACCGACTCCCTCCAAATGCTTCCGATAGAGCGGCGCACTTACAAAAGCTATAGCGCGTTTCCTCGTGGCAATAGAGCTGATGGATTAACGTTGCAGGTGGGTGCTGGTAAGCCACGGACATTGCTCCTTCTAAATGCGAGTTGCCTCCCGTAATCAATCATTACTGGACGAGAAATTACGAGAAAACCTCGAAAAGTCTGAGTTCAAGCCAAGATTGAGATGATGTCCAACTTTGTATCGCGCCTCCCTGCATTGTGAAGCGATGGCATCCATGAGGTGCTCAAAAGGCAAGGACCCCGCAGTAACATTGTTACACGATTTTGATCATTCCTCTCTATAAAAAGAACCTAATGTTGAAAAAAAAATTGCAGAACTTCCGCGCAACGTTGCATAAGTAAGGAGCGCCGCAGTAGTTATTGTAAACTTGAGCACAGCCTTTTATTTCCACAGAAAAGCTGTAAAATTGTTCACGACTACCGCCTTCAAAAAAGGAATCGCACTTTTTAAAATTACAAAAATTGTCGATTTCAAGCTTGACATATCCCAGAATTAGTTTTCTAAAGGGGAACCCACACATTTCGTGCTACAATAGGAAGAGTGAATACTGTGAGAAAAGCTCGGCCCACATCACTTTCCAGGCCGAGAACACAACTCTGCACCACGCTCAGCATAAGCTATAAAATCAACAGATCATTAGTGGAAGGCTTAGAGCGCCTTCATACTTCGCGATCCCATCGCTTGGATCGCGTTAGCGACTGGATGGCGCGAGTGTAACGTTTGAACGCGCTTGAAGTATGAACGCTTTCCCACGTGGATAAACAGTACTTACCTGGGCCAAAAAGTGAAATCCATGCCTTTCCAGCTTGACGAAATCGTCAAGTTTCAGCTCTTTATCCTCGCTGTTCTGTTCAAGATTCACATATGTCGTTGACATATAGTGTGCAAAGGCAAATATCAATAAACTGAAGCCATGCGTGTACAATTTGAATAGCCTCGACAACGGTAGTGTTAGGAACATGGCGCTTAGAAATAATACTGAAATTTTCTGAACATAGAAGCACATTAAATAAAAAACACTTGGAATTCGCCAATAAAATGATGCTTCTTGGCATTGAAACCGACTTTTTGCGCAGCTCAGAATTTTGAGTCTGTCACAAGACAATCGTGACATACGCTGGTGGTGGTTGCGTGCCGTCTAAACCTGAGCGTCAGATGGACGGGAAAATTCGATACTTCTTGCGAGCTCATGCAAGTTTCACTGCTAATTGGCAAAGTGATAAGTTTCCGCGCATCGCTGCACGATACGCCCGCACGACGGCGCGACAAATTACGATTGTCTTGTCCGAAACTTCCAACATCAGTTCTACATCCATTTTCTTCGATTCAACTCTTTTGTCATCAGGTTGCCCAGAAGGAAAGTTGTGCCACGTGTACAAAATATTTTTTTGTAAATTTGCGTTTTTGTCGCTTGTTCAACTTGATGGGAAAGCATGCTGTGCTTGAGCGATTATCCAATCGTACCGAAGAGATAATGGTAGTTTCGTCTAGGACTGAAAGTCGATAGGGAAGCTAAAGGGTGAATAAAAGCATCGAAATACTCCCAGTATTTACAACGCATGAAGACTATCACGCTGCTTGGCTATTTCACATTGCCGTTGGCTCCTTGGTCACCACAAGAGAGCAAGTAAAAAAAAACTCAGCAACTCGACCGCCCTCTGCCTACAGGAGCTGAGCCCCGCCCGCAACAAAGGGCTACTTTGAGAGGCTATTTCAAGGAGAACAGAAATTGCACAATTCATGAAATCTTTCTTTGCAAAAAGAAGTCACAGGTAGACAAGGACGTGTGAGAAGACTAGGCCGCTTCATACCTTGCGTCACTGAAGAATAAGAGAAATTCAGAATCGGGGAATCAAACCGCGAACAGGAAAGTATACGCATCAATCCGTAGATCCAAAGAGCTACAGCTGCGGAAAAAAATTTCGAACAAGTCACAAAATCGCGTTTCACAGTTCCGAAGTTCTTATTCAACAGCAGAACAGTGGAAAAATAAGCAGACAGAGAGAATTTAACAAGAAAAAAAAATACTATTCAGCGCTTTGAATTTGGTTTGCTTACTACTGGATTTGATTAACCTTCATCATCCGTGGAATCGACTCCACAGGAGCTTCAGGGGTATCCACAGATATTCAACCCCGAATCCCCTAAAATGCATGGAACTGCTCACTCGTGTTGGTGCTCTTCTTCCCTTTGACTAATGCTTTAAGTCATCTCAGAGATGCCTGATAGGGTTGAGGTGAGGGCCTCTACTCGGTCATTTGGTCATCCTGATGCCGATCTTGGGTGCCGGAACCTAGATCTCACGTACTTTTGTGTTTGCTTAGGTCGTTTTTACTGATTTGAAAACAGTTCTTCCAGGCATACTTTATCTATATCCTCGATTTCGGTACACAGTCAAGAAAAATCAAAAAATAATTCAAAAGAAAATTTCGATATTTTGGCTTGTGCCAGGTTTTTTCCGCAACTGTACTTACAGATATCGAGTATAGGAGAATTCCCAAAGGACTGGATATATAGTGATTGACACTGCCCAGGTGAATAATCAGAGAACCGGATAATTGGAGCAAATGGAATGAATCCGTAATCTCTTACACTTGTGGATACTTCGATTTCAAGTAAGAGCGCAACTTCAAAGTGCGTTCCTAGTTCGAGAATGACCCTCGAATTCAAGTAACTGCGTCGTATGACGTCGTTGCTGTAGGCCTCGCAAATTCTTTGCGACAGTGAAAAATCGGAATATAGGTGAATACGCCCCAAAGGGGTAGATGGGAACCAACTCTCCAACTCTTCCCTATTCCATGATTCGCCTACTCTCTCATTTCGCCAACTCTATACTTTCCACCGGCAAAATTCTCCTCCTCTCCAACTCCTGTGCTCCTTTCCTCCAATGATCCAAAGTATCCGCATAATCTAAGCAGTGGACTGCTCCAATGGGGCTCCCGATCGACCACGCGCTTCGCTGATCACAGCGACCAGTCGCGAAGAATGAACGCACTTTCAACAAAGCACAAGCATCATGATCAGCGTCGTTACCAATAAAGTCAGTCGGGCGTTTCAGCCGCACGTGGGTTTTGGCACGGAGTCAGCTTCTTTACCATCTCTGACTGAGCATCCTCATCGATGGAATAGGGGGCTGGCGCTGCGCTAGAACCCATGCTTGCTGGCCCGCCCCGACTGACATCAATGAAATTCAGACAGGTGATGAGCCAGAAAATCAATGTTAAGATATTAAATCATACCTGAATAACTCAAAATGATGGCGGCTGAGTTATCAAAGTTTCTTCTATGAACAAAATCTAATATAGTTGAGATATCTAGATAAGAATTGAAAGGAGCCTGAAAAAGAAGGAAAATTGTTCGAGCACCCAGAAGAGAAAGGAGAACGGTACCTTTTTCAGCATTTCTTGAGTTATCTCTTCGAAACTTATATCACGATTCCTCCACCATAATTCTAACAAAATGAGACCAGGAAGGCGAAGTATCGTTTCCAATATTCTTACAGCTATTAATCGGCATATTCTTAGACTTTCATGAACTGGATCTTGATCGATTATGTCTGGAAGCGCTCCTCTACCCATTAACTCGTGTTCCTCCATGATCTTAAATAATTGCTTACAATAAAAAACTCTATAATTCTCATTGGCACTTGGACATACGTAGCGAGAGTGGAAATTAATCAAAGGCACCTTTCAAGCTGTCCTTCGTGAAAAGATAGTCCTAGCTCAAAATCTTTCGTATAATACAAGTACAGCTTACAAGTGAAGAAAAAAAAGCAGACCAGGCAGACACAGCCCTGAAGAAGCCCATCCTTTCTGTGTTTAGTTTTTAGCAATGAATGAGAAGTGAGGCGCAGAGACACTAGCGAGGGAGAAATCACAGGCAAAGCATGCGAGTGCACAATGCGTTTCGGGAGCAGTCTGCAGTTCGTCAGCGCTATAGTAGCCTGCAATTTCCGAGGAAGAAGAAGTTTTGGAATGAATCATTCATTACTTTGAGGAAGGTGGCCCACCCACCACTTGTGGTCTTCGGTCCCATCTCCCTTAAAATCATGAACTACTACCGCACTTACGCAAAATGACAAGATGTCAGCTCCCGAAGCACGGTTCACTAGATGCACGTACTTGGCTACTACGGGGAATTTATGAATTGAAATACTCCCTTGGCAAAAGTTGCGCGCAGCTCCTGGCGCGACCGCCCCGTCTCCACCATCCTAGTTACGCAATCTTCTCGCACCGAGTTATTTTTCCTTTCGCCAGGCCGACATGTCATATTCCTCACTCCTTTCCACAGCTCTGGACTTTCCTCCTTGAATAAATTGGGCACCTGAGCGCGGAGGAAAGGGTATGCATATACTTTGGAACAACGAAGAACAGCAGAAAGTTAGGCAGGAGCAACAACATTTTTAAAAAGGCATGTATGACTCCTCTCCTACCTCGGGCAGCATACAATTACACGAAACCTCCACCTGGAGATCCTCAATTTACGACGTCCCCTACTCCTCCCCACCATCCCCCCCCCCTACAATGTGGAACACATCTGCAAGTGTGAACTGGGCTGCTATGCAGGAGAAACGCATTTTACCTACACGCACGGCCGATGGAAATACGAAAAAGAGACCGGAATGAAACACAAATACGACGGCAGATTCATTCAGGTTCAACGACAGATGGGAAATCAAAGCAAAACAGGTGGGTGATTACGCGAGCCAAGAGTTGACGAAAATGCGAGTATCAGCTAGCAAAAAAAGGCATTACGGAAAGACGAAATTTAGAACCATCCAAGTGAAATTGACAGGATTCTTGACTGGACCAGCAATGAGCAAGCCTGCAATGCATCCTTAATTGCTAGCACAGCAAGCTTAACCAGCAAATGGTTTCACTAAAAACGGTTTAATACCTAGTTAGATTGATTGAAGTTAATGATATGATAAGACTGATCGCAATGTACTCCCTGTGGAAACAAGGTCAAGATAAAATGAACGGAATATCGTTCACAGTGTACAACTCGTTTATAATGAGCCGTACCTCGATTTTGAAGAAGTGGCTGATAAGACTTTGAGGATGCCCCTTCAGGCTCTTCAACCTCTATCTATAGTGAAAATTTCATGGATTTTTATGAAGTATACTGTCCAAGAGCTATGCAAAGTTCTTCAGTGGTCTTCTCATATAGAATGTCCTCATAGTTCGTGACGAATGCGCTTGTAATCGCTTAAAATGCTGGTAGGAACTGTTAATCGCACGAAGTGAACGTAATATAGAAACGTCATCTGCCTGCTGGAAGGGATTTCATTGACTTCAAATGCGGTTACATAAAAGTACTTAACGATAGTCCGTTCATATCACGACCCAATCACTTGGATCGCATTCGCTCCAGCGTTTGAAGCGCGTGTATTAACGCGGCCCAATTTAGATTCTGCCGTTGTGGCGGTCCACCGACTGGGAGTGGAGCGCCCTCGGCCGTGTCGCGCGCGATCCAGGCATTTCCGACTCGATCGCGTCATTGGATCGCGAAGTATAAACCCAAGATATACAAACAGAAATGAGCATCTTTTCCAACGAATAAATCGAACTGGAAAAATCCCTGTAGATTACAGTGACTCTATCTATCTATCTATCTCTCTTTACTATAGAGAAACATCGTAGAAGTATTAACGTCACAGTGCTGTTCGTTGCGAATGAAGGGGCGTGTAAGGCGGGAAGCGTTTGGCGCGGTGTTAAACGCGTTCTCGACTACCTACTGAAGCGGGTAAGCGACGATAGTTGTTGGAAAACGACTGATATGAACGATATAATGCAACGCTTGCTCTTCCAACCCTGGGGTCTAGCGCCGCGCCGAAAACATCCTGCCTGGCATGCCATTTCATCCACAGAGAACAACTCAGCGAGTGGTTTTAACGGTCCCAGAGAACTGAAGTAGCGCGCCTAGCGTACATCAAAGAAAAAAATGAAAGAAACAGAAAACATTATACATACAGAGAGGAGAGAACATGGAAAGTCAGTGCGCCAAGGGTACTGATTCACGGTGTTTTAGAGATGTTTGTCTACACCGTGTGATTGATAGAAGCGCACTAAACAAAAAACAATATTGAAAAACATTAATAGCCG